>JANHFT010008730.1:0-15282 GCA_032467955.1 Pseudoxenodon macrops
CCAAAAAGGAGTTCAAAGAGTAATCCGCGCATAGTGATAACATCAGAGGATGAGACGAAGCCTCAGCAGAACGCCCATGCCCTGGATTGCCATCTCTGCCATCTCAGCGTTTGCAGCAGGTGAAGCTGAGTTGCATCAGGTAAAATAGTGAGTGGAACCCTCATATCCCAGCCCGAATGGCAGCTCTGGGCTGACGGCTCGCTGGAGCTAACATCACCTACAACTTCTGACAGCAAGTTGTTCCACTGGTTAATTGTCATCACTGTTAGAAAGTTTATCCTTAGTTTCAGATTGCTTCTCTCCTTGATTAGTTTCCATCCATTATTTCTTGTCCTACCTACATGTGCTTTGGAAAATTATTGACTCTTTGTGGCAGCCTCTCAAATACTGGAATTCTGCTATCATATCTCCCTAATCCTTCTTTTCTCTAGACTAGCCAAACCCAAATCCTGTAACCATTCTTCATATGTTTTAGTCTCCAGGTCTTACCTAAAGAAGATCAGTGGATCAGTCTCAACATACAGAATGTCATCCATGCCAGTGTTGGCATATGCTGAAAGACGTTTGGTGATTTTACATACAACAAATTACTCTTTAGTTGTGCAATATGATCTTGCCAGATCATGCTACCTAACTATACAAATAGAGACCCATGAGTAGGGAAAAAGGGTCTTTAATCTTTTTGCTCCTTTGCAAGCTGTTTGGTCTGCAATCTTTTTTGAACATTTTGAGGGATTTGTTTTGTTTTGTGAAGCAACTCTGAAGAAAAGAAGAAATTTAAGGACACCAAGGTAACATTGGAGAAAGGGAATTAAAGTCCCAGCTGTTGAGGACTAGTAAATAGAAAACTAGAGTAAGATCCTCTCAAATAGCATTCATCCAGCTGCAGTCTGAAATCCAAAGTTGTAGCCCAGCCATGTAGCTATATGACTGCAACCAAGGATGAGATAAGAGACTTAACATAAATTATGTATGTAGGAAATGTATAAAAGGAACACATTTTCTAGTCAGATCAAATGGAATTCCATTTTCTATGTACAATCCTTTCATAATAAATTGCAAGGAAAAGATTTCCAATAAATAACCCTCTGAAATCCCATTTTTATTGTAAAAAATCAGAAAGTAGCATTCTGGATATCTTAAAAACTATTTTCCTGGCGGCAAGCTCTTTCCTACTAAAGCTACAATTATTTGATTTGTTCAAATTAGCAGACCTAGTTGCTAATTTAAGTGTTGAGGGGTACCTCTCAAAAAAATTATACATGCAACCATGAAATGTGGCTCTGAACCTCCTGTTTAGGGTTTCCTTCTTCACCTGCTCCTTGCAAATACAACTCAGGGACTGAATAGTGGCAACAAAATAAAGATGATGTAGACATGACTGCAAAATATCTCGAAAGATGGAGAGACACATCAGCTGCTATTACTCCTCCATACCCAATCAATATATCAGACAAAAATGAAGATCTGGGAGTCAGTCCTTCACAAAGACAGATAATCAGTTTCTCCAGTTTGCCAATATACTGTAATTGAGGAAAATGTTTCTTTGCAACATCAAATATGGTAGCACAAATCTACCTGAGCAGCCTGCAGAAGCCACTCGTTCTTGTTTACAATTTTCTTTTCTTTTCAGCAGAGCATTAGACAAGCGGGCCTAATGGAAAATGAATTAACCAATATCTTCATCTACAACCGTCTCTGATGGCTCAGAGCATTAACTTAAATTGCCCCACACTGCTTGTATCTTTGTTTTATTTATTTATTTATTTTCAGGCTATGCTTTTTTCCCGCACCTGCTACTTGAATACTTTCAACTGGAGATGCCAGAAACTGGTGCAACCTGATATTCAACTCTTGTCGCTTACCTGAACCTTTATCTGCAAGTTTCTTTATGCAGTTTTTGCAGCTTTTATGCTTTCTACTTTGTCAGATTTGTGTAAAGAGATTATTCTGGGGGGGAGGTATAATGACTCACCTCTTGGTTTATAATTCTAAGATAGTTTGTCAAAAGAATCCATTAGCAAAGGGCCAAACATTGCAGAATCGGAAATAATACATACCAGTATGTGCTCAAAATAATTATGAAAGTAAAATAAATAAATAAATGCATTGTCATAAAAAGACAGTATAGCAATTGTAAGATAGCAAATAAATTGTATAGAAAGGTGTGTTAGGATCTTCATTACATTCCTTCCTTCAGTTGATACTTCTGTTGTGGCTCCTTTTTCATGGTCACAGTTAATCTTTTACAGTCCAACCTATAATGTTGTGTTCTGATAGACACAGAGTTTTTGTTACAGCCATTCTGACCTATGCTATCCTCTGTTGGCTGGACAATCGAAGATTACTATTTCCTCAAAGCATCAAGGAGGTTTCCTAATACTAGTCTCTCTATCTCATTAAACCCTAATGCTACAAGTCTGATTGTGAGGGAAGGGAAGGGAAGAGACTGTCTGTTAGTCCCAAGTCAAATGTTTCACTGCATCATACACCCAATAGCAGTGCAGGAAAGATGTAGGGAGCAATGGAAGAAACAGTGTTAAATTATACTTCAACTCAGGAAGAAGTTTTGATAAAGAGAAAATTAAAACTTCTAGGACACAAGTACAATAAAAAGATTGAGATTACCAGAATGCTGTACTTGTATAGATAAAATAAACAGGGGGGGGAAGGCTTAAGTAACAGAAAATTAAATATCAAAATTCTAACAATTTCTGGCTGTTTCAATTGCTGAACTCACTCCGTTACTTGTCCCAGCTTCTACCAATCCAGCAGTTCAAAAGCATATAAAAATGCAAGTAGAAATATAGGGGCCATCTTTGGTAGGAAGGTAACAGCGTTCTATGCACCTTCGGCATTTAGTTATGCCGGCCACATGACCACGGAGATGTCTTTGGACAGCGCTGGCTCTTCGGTTTTGAAACAGAGATGAGCTCCACCGCCTAGAGTCAGGAACAACTAGCACATATGTGCAAGGGGGAACCAATTGCTGAAACAAAAATCCTTTGCTTGCTTATCTGGATTTTTTTTCAGCTTCTTTCCAATTCCAACATTTAATTAAATGCTCAAATGTCAATTTTCTACTTTTCCTAACCTCAATACCTAGCTTCTACTTTGATAAAAATTACTTTTTCCTACAGCTGAGGTAGCGGAGCAGGGCAAGATCTCACTTTGTATGTGACCCAAATCATGCATCTCTGCCTTGTGGAGGTTTACATTCAAAGGGAAGCATACAGTATGTATCCCATACTTGGCATGGGGATCTGGCAGTCTGGAATCTTGTGGGGGAAAACAAGCAAGTCCAACAGCAGTCTCTCTCCTGATTTAGTAGGGCTCCAGTTAACAAAAGCTGATCAGTGAAAATGCTCATGTAGCTATTAATATTGCTGATGTTCTGCTGGATCCCTATATGGCAAGTTTTGTGACTGCATTAATATAGAAGTTGCCCTAATTTCTAGCAGTGACTGAAATAATAATTCTTCCATGGAGCAACTCCAGTCCATTATGACAACAACAACAACAACAACAACAACAACACAGTCCTTTCAACAGTTCCAAGAAGGCTCCACACCCATTTGCACCACTCAGGTGATCCTGATGACACAGATAAACCTCCACGTGACCCACGTGACCTTAATGACTCACTAAAAGAATGCAAATTGAACAGCTTTGTGCAAGGAGTATAAATCCTTCCATTCCCAACCATCCAGTCAGAGCTGAAGAAGCTTCTTGGATGAGAAGTGAAACATCTTCAAAGAACAACCGTAAAGTCCAGTTGCCTCTTGAAAAAGCACTTTTGAGACAACCATGACCTGGATGACTGAAAATCTCCATAGACACTGATATTTTTTATTTTCCAGGTGCGAGCCAAATACCCATCCTTCTCTGCCCAAAAAGTTTCTACCTGTCCAGTCCAGTCAGGAGAATGCTCATGCTTTGGGCCTGTTGGCTAAGGAATGCCAGTTGATGGGGCCTAGAGGACATGCCTTTTCTGCCACAGCACTTGCCTTCAAAGAACATTCTCCCTTTGGAGATCAGAATGGTCCCAACGCTGCTGGTTTTGACTTGGGCCCCAAAGTGTGTGCAGGGACCTGTTTCATGGTTAATTTAATCATGATGATGGGTGATTTATATATAAGTGGTTCATGTACTCACAGGATTCTTGCCATTGAAGCGAGTAGGAAGTCTTCTGCCGGGAATCTTTGGCCTATTTGCAGTGGGATGTGATAAATTATTTGAGGTAGGTGATAGATCATCAAAACCTAAATGTTCTAAAAAAAAATTGAAAGCAGAGAATATAATGAAAGCTCTGGAGATTTCAACATTTCATATCTACTTTGAGATGTTGCTACCAAGAATACTCTACATTCTAACATGGAAAAGAAATGGAGTGAGTATTAATGGGTTAAAAGAATATGCCATCTTTAAAATGTTGAAGAGGCAAGATAGCGTAGGAGAGAATCTTATACATTTCTAACGCAAGGATATATCTTTCTTAAAACACCGAAACAGCATGCAATTCAAATAGAGAAGTTACTGAGCCAGCTCCCATGCTCCAGGTTTGTGACATGTCTCCCACAGGATATGACCTTGAAGTATCTTTTTTATGCCAATTCATCTCATGTACACCTCTTCATTTATAATATTTGCTTCCTGTTTATACATCTCTATCAAGCATATCAAAATTATGCCCACCCAAGCCAATTATACACATTCTTTATTTCACATTACAGGTAGTCTTCGGCTTATGGCAGCAATTGGGCCAAAACTGCCATTGCTAAGCAATGCAGTTATACTGTAAAGTACGCTATCAAAATCATGTAACCGCAACTGTGCTTACAATTTTGTACAGGACAATGCATACTAACCAACTGTAATGGCAAACACGTGATGGAAAGAGGGAAGTTGTAAAGGTCAAAAATACAGGTATTGATTGCAAATTAGTTTTTCAGCACTACTGTAACTGCGAACAGATACTGTCCAGGGCAGTCACTAAGTGAATACTATCTTGATTATTTCTTTAAATTTCTATTTCACAATTGTACAAATAGCTAAGAGGATTCAAGCTAAATTCTCATTTCCTGATACTTGATTTATCAAAAGTGCTTTTGATTAATTGAAATGAGGACCCTCATAATTATGAAAAAGGAAATGAAGTCCTTATTAAAAGATAATCTTTCTTTGCATAAATATAATGGCTTATTTACTAAGACTATTAACTGTATAAAACAAAATCCCAGGAGAGATTATATAGATCTCATATCAAGGCTACCAGAACAAAGTAGGAAATGAGTTCTACAATCTTAAAAGGACCAGAAAAAAGTATAACAAAGTATCTAAAAAAACAGATCATTAGACTGATGTGATTATAGGCTGGTTGCTCCAGTAAGGAAGTTCCACTTCAGCACCTCCTCCTTAAATAACATTCATCAGAACATCTTCATCCACGGGAACAGGAGAGATGTTCCCAGCAAACTATTCAGGTTAATTTTGCATTTGTATTCTACAATAAATGCAAAAAGAAACTATAGCCCAACCTACCAAAAATGTTAACTGTAAAAGACAGACTAGAAATAAAAGTTAAAATAAGAAAAAAAATAGTAACAGAACACTTGTCTGGAATGCAAATCACTGTGATCTGATTGGATTACATCCCAGAGTTCTGAAGGAGCTGGCAAATGTCATCTCAGAACCACTGTACCACGTCTTTGAAAAATCCTGGTGCACCGGGAAACTACTAGAAGACTGGAAAAGAGTGGATGTGGTTCCCATCTTCAAAAAAGGAAAAAAAAAACAGACCCAGGAAACTACAGACCAATCAGCCTAACATCAATACATGGGAAGATACTGTAAAAGATAATAAAAAACAGATCTGCCAACACCTAGAAAAGAGTAAAATAATAACTAGCAGCCAGCATGGGTTTGTTAAAAACAGACCATGCCAAACCAATCTTATTTCATTCTTCAAGATAGTGACTAAATTAGACCAGTGAAATACTGTGGACATAATATACTTATACTTCAGCAAAGCATTCGACAAAGTAGACCACAACCTACTTCTTAGTAAACCAGAAAAAAGTGGGATAGATAGTATCACTACCAGATGGATTTGTAACTGACTGACAAACTGTATTCAATGAGTAGTCCTTAATGGGTCTACGTATATATGGAGGGAAGTAAGCAAGTGGGGTACCACAAGGTTCCGTCTTGGGCCCAGTACTCTTCAATATCTTCATAAATGACTTGAGGGAATAGAAGGAGAACTTACCAAATGTGAGGATGATACTAAGCTGGCAGGAATAGCTAACACCCTAGATGATAGGCTCAAGATCTAGATGGATTTTGGCAGACTTGAACACTGGGCCCTATCTAATAAAATGAAATTCAATGAGAAGAAAAGTAAAGTCCTACACTTAGGTAAGAAAAACCAAAAGTACACATATAGACTGGGTGAAACCAAGCTTAATAGAAGTAACTGTGAGAGGGATCTTGGAGTCTTAGTGGACAACCCGTTAAATATGAGCCAGCAGCATGCAGTAGCAGCCAAAAAAAGCCCATGCAATCCTAAATTACATTAACAGAGGGATACAATCAAGATCACATGAGGTACTAATACCACTCTATAAAGCCTTAGTAAGACCACACCTAGAATAGTGCATCCAGTTTTGGCAACTACACTATAAAAAAGATGTTGAGACTCTAGAAAAAGTGCAGAGAAGAACAAACAGAATGATTAGGGGATTGGAGACTAAAACATACAAAGAACGGTTACAGGAATTGGCCATGCCTTGTCTAGTGAAGAGAAGAACCAGGGGAGACATGCTAACATTGTTCCAATATTTGAGGGGCTGCCACAGATCGGAAGGGGTCAAGCTATTTTCCAAGGCACCCGAAGGCCAGACAAGGAATCATGGATAGAAACTGATCAATTAGAGATTTTCTGAGAGTGAGATCAGTCAACCAATGGAACAGCTTGCCTTCTGAAGTTGTGGGAGCTTCATCACTGGAGGCTTTCAAAAAGAGATTGGACTGCCATTTGTCAGAAATGGTGCAGCGTCTCCTGCTTGGGCAGGGGGCGGGTTGGACTAGATGACCTACAAGACCCCCTCCAACTCTGTTAATCCGTTAAATAATTTCAAGAATATTTTAAAATGGAGCCCCATGTTCAACATTCTGCAAAAATCTAAACAGAAGGTTCACAAGTGTGAATAATTAAGGCAGGGCTAGAGTTGGAAGATTATGTTTAGCTGATAAACACAGTTCTGATATCTAATCCTCTTCACCTAATATACCCATCAACAGCAGTAGAAAAGGGAGGCAAGGACCACAGTAATCAGCAATAAATTCATCTATCTTCAAGACTGGTTGGGATTCAAGGCACCAAATCAAGTTCCATTGCTATTTAATTTATTGAGGATATGGAGATGTTGGGAGGATATTAAATAGTCTATGTGAGGAAGTGAGACTTACTGAGTACTAAGCAGTCTATGCCAGAGGTCGAAGGATATGACTATGGTTGCTTGCGAACATCTACTGAGATGATATTCAGGAGGACAATCAATATTTAACAACCCATCACATATTGGCACCAAAATTGGTTCAGTAATTACTCTTAAAACTATTTTTTAAACTGGACATGTAACACAATATTTTGTAGACTATGATTGGCACTAAGTATGCTTCAACTTCATTCAACGCTCTTAATTTGAATATAAGATTTAACTTAATTAAGCAGTTTTGTGCCAATGTTATTCTTTCTGGTCAGTTCAACTCTTTCTGTCCCCTGAATACGAACTTAAGGTTCAACAGTATAGTTTTGAGTTAAACTTTTTTTCTGTGTTCTTTTTGCTTGGAGCGTGTTTTAATCTCCATACTGAGTAAATAGGCACAAAGCTAAAAACAGAACGAACCCCCCATGTCTATGACTTTTAAGAACAGCAACATTAACTATTTAACAATTGAAATGTTAATAAACATTTATTGTCTTTAAGTTAAGAAAGGACTTTAGCTCATAAATTTTACAGGTATGTCACCCAGCTGAGTTTTATTTACTAAAATAATCTAATAATGGATCATTTAGAGTTCCTCCTCTGCCCATCAGCCTACTTCCACCAAAGCTTCTCTCCACTGTACAACTGCTTCACTTGAATAGTTCTGTAATAATATAAGCCTGGTATCAAACCAATTTTCTTTGATTTGGTTTAATCACTTAACTGGGACTACTTCAGAACTACACCTGCTAGCCTACCATTATCTGCTTCTTCTACTACATCAGCCATTTAACTTTGAGAGCTCCTTTCTCCTGATGCCATTCTGCTTCTGTGCTCCCAAGGCCTATTACTCTGACACCAAATAATAGCACTACTTGGGCCTTCTTTATACTTAGCAAAGTCTTTTTTATACTTAAGATGACCCAATTAGGCTATCTACAATGGTCCAATAAAAAGCTGTGTGTTTTGCTCCTGTATATACCAGCCTGCTCTTCCAAAGTCTGCCTCCTCAATCTGTTCCAGTCACTCAATTTTGAGAGCTTCTGAAATCACACGCTAGCCAGCAACTCTGACCTCTCGCTATAGTAAAGCTAGATGGGATTAAGCCATCTCTGTCTAATCCAGTGATAGTAAACTAGTGACATGCCACATTTTGAGTGATGCGCCACTTTTCATCAACATCTGAAAACAACTATTCTCAAAAGTACACCTATTCCTGCATGATTTTTGGAGGCTGCACAAGAATGGGGTGTGCTTTCACATGGCCTCCGGAGTCTCTGAAAGTTGCGTAAGAACGGGGCGTGCTTTCATACAGTTTCAAGGACTGCATGGAATAGCATTCTTCAAAGCCACTTCAAGAATGAACGGCTTGTGTGACAGGCCCCTGTAGGCTACCTCAGGTAGCCTGCAGGGGTCTGTCAAGAGAAAATTAACACTGCCTGAAGGTGTGAGTGGTAGATACTGTGAATCACACACATGATTGGATTGTTGTTGTTTTTTAATGAATGAATGTGTAAAGTGTTTCTCTTTTGTTTGGGTGTGTATGCGTGTGTGTGTGTGACAGTCAAGTTAGGCATTTTTAGAATTTTTGACAAGCCAAGCCCAAAAGCTTCACCATCACTGGTCTACTCTCTAGCATAGAGTACTGACAGAAAGTTACACCTTGAATTTGTGTCACACTAAGATTATTGACCTTTCTACATCATTCCTCAAAATGAGTATGCTTGCCAAGTCTAAAGAAGGTACACCCCCACTGCCTGATGGTAAAGGAAACCTGGAAGTTACAACATGCACAGCACAAACTTGCAAAATGCCATTTGTCAAGATAATGAACTCTGCTCAAAAAAAAGCATGTCCTATCTGCCAGCCCAGAAAGTTTTTATTTTTAGAATGGAAAATAAACAGTTTCAGCACAATCTCTGTTTAAGCTTATGACTAGAAAGACTCGAGGCCGCTGAGCTGTCCTTTCCAACTGTGCTACCTTTGTTTTAAAACAAACACAAGAAGAACATTTAAAAATATATATTGCAGTGAAACTCTTGAGCCTGAGTGAGCTGTCATTTTAAGAATATTACCTCTGCTATTTTCATCTCATTCTATCAAAATGGAAAATGGGCAGGCATTTTAATACCTTCCAAATATAGCCTAATAAAAATGCCTTTAAAACAGAATCTAGAATTAGGTTGAATTCAATTGTCCTGGAATCAGGAAAATCAAATCAGATTTTCAAAATAATCAAAATAATATTACAAATAAGCAAAAGCTGAATGTCAAACCTGGGAGAGACTGGCGGGATTTAAATTGTGGATTTTTCAACTGTGGATTTTTAATGCTGTTTGCCACCCGGAGTCACTGTGTGAGTTGGGCAGCTATATAAATACTGTTTCCCTAAAAATAAGACCTCCCCGGATAATAAGCCCAATCAGGCACATGCGCTAAAATAAGCCACCTCCCAAAAATAAGCCCTGCCCAAAACAAAGCAGCAGCCATGAGGTGACCACGCTCGCTGCCTCCTGCACCTCAAAATTAATAAGACCTCCCTGAAAATAAGGCCAAGCGGAGGTCTTATCCGGAGGTCAAAAGAAAATAAGACCCTATCTCATTTTCAGGGAAACACGGTATGCTTAATAAAATAAATAAATACAACTTAGGTGCCAGGCTTCAAACCAGTGCTCAGATTACACTTCAACTTTCTAGTCATTTAATCCCTTATCAGACAACTCATGACCCCCTTGGATTATCATTTCAGAGATATTTTCTTATCAGATTCCTCAATGCCTTCAACAATGACAAAACTCCTAATGTATGTATCTGCCTTCCAAGATACATACATTCAGAGATGCATCTGCCTTGAAAATATCCCATGTAGAACTGTATACCACTGTCAAAGATCTGCACAGGAAATGTTTTCTGACATTTTATATTATGTCATAAACTGTTTTATAATTTTCATGTCATAATTTGTTTTATAAAATTGGCCAAATATCAATTCCATGGGAGTTATGGGTCCAGGAACTTGGACACATTCTGAAAGTTAACTCATTTGAGGTATCTTGGTTCAAAAATTGTTATCCTATGATGCATCATTTTGCTTAGTGAAAGGCTACAGGTACAAGATTTTTAGTGCTTTACTTGATTGAAGATTGTCAAATCCGATTAGATCATACTATTACCTAATCTATATTATTAAAATATACTATTACTATTAGACAAAGATAAAGTAGTACAACAGTTTATTTGGTCTACTACAGGGTAAAACATTTTACATATGCCTATGTTCCATAATTTAGACCCTAGCATTTTTCTTGTTGCCTTTCCAAGTTAATGGATCTTGATGGCCTTGAGAGGTAGCTGAAATTTCATAGTTATATATTATTCTCTCTAGCTTGGGCATCATTGGTTTCTGCCATTCCAGCTTTAGCCACAGATACATCATTTTTATATTTCTTATTTATCACTGCAACCACATGAATATTTGCACAATAAATCCTATACAGGTAGTCCTCAATTTACAACCTCAATTGGAATCTTGGTCATTGGGAAAGTAGCTAAATGAGACACCATACATTCACTTCACTGAAATACCACAATCCCAGCTCTCCCAGTTGTGGTAGTTAAGTGACCAAGTGGGTCATTAAATGGAGTTCTGGGGAGAGGGCACAGGCCTCCCACCATATCCTGGTGGCCCAGGATCTCTCCCTAAACTATCGGGGAGACAATAACTATTTTTGCCAGATTAAATTGTGGTCCATTCCTCCAGCATGCCAAGGAAGGGGAAATTCCTTGGCATGCTAGAAGAATGGAATGCAAATCTGGTAAAAACACTAGCAAAAGTCAGCATTCTAAAAGGCTCAGAATAGCATTTGTCTGAACGTATTTCCTTCTGAAAGGGCAGAAACACTGGCATTCACTAGCGTTTTACCTTCCAAGCAAAAGCTAACATACTCATTAGCATTTTCCCCTCCAGAGGGATGGAAATACTGGTGTTTTCTAGCTTTTTCCCCTCTGGAGTAGCAGAAATGATGATGTACACTAGAGGTTTCCCTTACAGAGGAGAAAACACTAGGGAAAGTAAGCATTCGGAAAGGCTCTGAATGCTTGTGATTGCTAGTTTTCAGAGGTCTGTTCCTCTAGCACACGGAAGAATGTCCTCTTCCTGCATAGAAGGGAGGGGAAATACCTCAGGACTCTGGGGAATAGATCTCAAATCCATAGTTCCTTCTGTTTGCTTTGACTTTCTATACTTTCCTCCCCAATGGACGGCAGGACATTTTACAACAGTCAAAAAATTCTTTTTTTCAAGGCACTTGTTTCAAGTCCATCGTGACTGTGAATAGTCAACAAACAATTAATTATAAGTCAACAACTACCCTTAATCTTACCTTGACACAGTACAAATTTATGTAATGAGGCTAGTTATATTACAAAATAACAGATGCAAAAAATCTGAACCATTAATAGCAATTACACAGTAGGCAGATGTTCACAAAGTTACTGTTACCTAGAGACATATTTGCCCAAATAACAGTACAGTTTATCTCCTCTTTCTGCTAGATTTTGTTGGCCTTTGCCAATCACCCATGTTCAAAATCAGAGCACTTATCTTATTTTGTATTTTAATGAAGTAGTTGCCTAGTAACGATATCAACTAACCATATGCTGAAGAGCTCAAGAATGCCTTATTCACAACGCACCTCTTTGGCCTTAGCCATACAAGCTCACTCAAAATGGGAAAAGAGAGTGACTCTACTAATTACCAAAATTTACCTTTTATGCAACAATGTTATAAAACCATCCAAATATAACATTTTTCATTTGATACAGTTTAGTGTAAATTCTTGAAAATTTAAACACATTAGTTTAAAAAATAATTTAATAATATCCAAGAATAGAAATTTAGGTTCAAGAATTAATATGGAACAAAGGATGTGGATTGCTATATAGAAAGTTTCTTACCAAAATGGAGAAGGGGAGGGTAATTTCCTGACACGTAAGAAGGGAAACATGGCAAACAGGATAGGAAACAAAATCTGGAAAGAAAAGTCAAGGAGACGAATATCTAGAAAAGATTTTGAACAAAAAAAAAAGTATCTTGCAGGAATAATATGGCAGCATTATCTTCAATACATAATCAGGACATTTTTATTTTAGCAACATCCATTCAATTTCATTCAGGGGAAGAATCTATGCTATTTTAAAAAATATGCCAAATTGGTTATGGGTACATTTCTGACTGGATCCATGACACTCTTTTTTCAGAGGTATTGAAATTCAACTATCTCGGAATAAAGAGGTAGATGACAGGGATTCTTGATTTCTACTTATTAAAGTATTACATACATAAAAGCATATCAAAGCTTTTCTGCTAGCCTATGCATTCTTGATTCAAGAATCATAGTTAGAAAATTTCATTGTGCAAACTGAAATCTTGTCCCCTAGTGCTGAACAGAGCTCCATGCATGCACACAACATCAAAGGTTTACAGAAATAAAGAACTAAAGTAGGAGTTTTTTTCACATTTATCTCAACTTTAAATAGTTGGACTTAACTAAATAGTCCAGTACTATTTAGTTTACTGAATGCAACAGTGTTCTAGCATGGCTCGTTTATAATTTATTAATTGGAATGCCTTGAAGACTGGATTAGTAGGGATTAAAAGCAGTTAAAATGTTAACTATACCAACAAAATGTTTACAAAAGTTACAAAGATATATTGTAGACTATGGAGCAAGATCATATAACAGTTTAAGAATGAAAAGGAAATAGCATATTGTAATACACAATGGGAAAACAGCAGGAAAGAAACTAGTGAATGACATTTTGATAGCAATCCATTATTAAAAACTATTCAATTGTATGACCCAAATTATTACTTGGATCATGTATTAGGGAGAGCAATATAAATCCTGCCAGATACGCAAAACTATTTTATTTCCCTATTTTGTAACAGGCTTTAATAAAAGCAGATTTAGATGTTTAAAGGTTTTATCTGTAATATGATCATTGATGCCTGATACCGATACCTCTATCCTGAGAATGGTTAAAGTATTTAAATGCCGTATCTGAATACTACTAACATTCTCATGTCTGTTTGTAAATTTATAACCTTCAACTGAGCAAAACTGGAAATTACATGGCAACAATTATTGAACCAAGGAACTGACATGGGCTAACTTACAGAATGCTGAGAGCCGTGACTGCTATGAAAATGAAATCTGGGGAAGTTGTGGCCACTTCAGTGCCACAATACCAAGGACCCTTCCCCAGAAACCCATAGATTGTGTGGCACAAGGAGATATTGTATTCCCACTCTCTTTCCTCTCGCCCCTGTGCCCAATTGGCTGAATGGCTGTTGGCTGTGTTAAAAATGAGCCCAAAATTTGAAATCTCTTAACAGCGGTGCCAGAAAGGGAAGGACAAGGGAATGACTGTGGAATGCCTGCTGACAAGGTAGGACTGACTGGAGATTTCCCCAAGCCTATATTCTGGAAAGAGGAAGGATGAGGGAAGGACTGATGTGCCTGCTGGTAAGGTAGGACTGGCTGGGGAGAGGCACTGGCATTGAAGGGGTGAGCCCCCTTCCTCCCTATAGGGAGGGGATCCTTGGGCACAGACCAGAATGGGGAGCAGGGGTTTACTTGACTTTATGGTCTGTGACTTTCTTGGTTTCCCCTCCCCTCAGCAGTGGCAGGCAATTCATTGGATCAGCTGAGGAGGAGGAGGAAGAGGAGGCTTCACCAGAGCTCTCCTCAGGGTTGTGAAGTGAAGGGAAACTGTGTAAGCCTATATTATATGTGGAAAGAAGAGTGATCCAATGTATCAGATGTTGTATAGGAATGAGGCCTGTGGCTCTATTCGTCTGAAGGAGGACTCTCTCTCCAAAAAATACGCCCACCACAGGTGCTGTTGCACATCTACAGGTAGTCCTCGACTTACAACCACAATTGAGCCCAAAATTTATGTTGCTAAACATAAGATATTTGTTAGGTGAGTCTTGCCCCATTTTATGACCCCTCTTGTCACAGTTGTTAAGTGAATCACTGCAGTTGTTAAATTAGTAACATGCTTGTTAAGTGAATCTGGTTCCCCCATTGATTTTGCTTGTCAAAAGGTCACAAAAGGGGATCATCTGACCCCGGGACGTTGTAACTGTCATAAATATGAGACGGTTGCCAAGCACTTTAATTTTTTCAGTGCCGTTATAACTTTGAATAATCACTAAATCAACTGCTGTAAGTTGAGGACTACCTGTACATTTTGCCTTAAGCTCAGTTGGAAAGGACATTATTGGGATTCAGAACGGAAGAGAGCAATCCAGTCGGGTGTAGAACAAGTGAGAAACCAGAAATATTTAGTGGAAAAATTAATATTTACACTACTGCACTCATAAAACTTTTGTCCTTTGTACATATTCAAATTGGATTAATATTTGCATATAATATATAAATATACCAAATATAAAATATACCAAAAATTGTTCATTTTTTCAAATATTAAATTAGATTAAAAGTATGCTGCAAATATGTACAAATCGAAACCTATCAGCACTATTGCTAAAGTAGTAAAGGATGTGTGCCACTGACACTACAGAATGCCTACACATAACAACAAATCCTTCAAAATGATATTCTAGTAATCTAAACAGCACTTTTATATGGTTGTCTTTTAGAAAAGTTCTTTCACAAGGATAAAAGGTATATATATATATATACGGTACCTTTGTATGTATGTATGTATGTATGTATGTATGTATGTATGTATGTATGTATGTATGTATGTATGTATGTATGTA
>JANHFT010008730.1:21730-32101 GCA_032467955.1 Pseudoxenodon macrops
GATTGGCTAAAGTGTTCAAGATATTTCACAATAAAGATTTATATACAGGTGAGTATATTTGTGTCTAATGATCATGAAAGCCTCATAACTTCTCAACAAAGTACGGTAGAACAATGAAAATGGTACCACATGGAAGTATATAAATTTATCTTCATTTTGAGAACAAGGGAGATGGTTACGAAAACATGTAGAAAATTTGCTTAGGTCCTATAAAGCACTTGATGCAAACATGTCACTGAAAATTCACTTCTTACTCTCATATTTAGACTATTTCCCTTTGAACTGTGGGGCAGTGAATGATGAGCATGGGGAGAGATTCCACCAGGATATCGCAGGCATGGAGAAAAGATAACAAAGGAAATGGAATCAGTTCATGCTTGCCAATTACTTCTCCCAAGGAATGATCTTACTGCAGTTGACAAAGAGAAAAGCCAAAAACTGCAGTTTAGATACCGAATAAAGATGGAACCTTTTCACTTAATCTGATGTTAGTGCTTGTCAGTTTTTCATGCAAAAAGCATCAAGATGTTACATGAAAACCCAATAAATGAATGGAAAGTTATGTTATTGGTATCAATAAAAGATACTTATAATAATTAGTGTGGCACCATTCTCATTGCTATACCACATTTTGCAGAAAAATATGAAGGCTTGTTATTTTGAATTATTTTGATGCAATTTTAACCTGAAGTTGTATCTTGGAAATTGGAGCCAATTAATACTCAGTACTTAATTTTCCTTTTATTAGTGACCCAATTAAGCTGGTAAAATTAAGCTAGTTTCATTTCTGAGGATTTCTCCTTGTAGACCAGTGTAACTTACCTTACTTATTATTTGGATAATATCACCTTCTTTAAAGTTAAGTTCATCTTCATGGGTACCTTCATAGGCAAACATGGTTTTGCAGTATTCTTTAGCTTAAAGGAAGGAATAAAAGTTGTGAACACTGAGCACATTCCAACGTTTGTTGCTTGAACACAAATGTCTAAATTTCATAATAAGTAATTAATGTGGAGCTCAGATGACACTTAAAGTGGAATGTCTATTAAATATGAATGGGATCTTGCATATGCATATGGGAATCGAATGTTATGTATATGGATTTTATGGTTTTTATGCATGCATATTTTACACATGCATAAAATCACTGATAAGATTATGGTAATGCATATTGCAGATATGAGTCACAGAAAGATTTTGCCCATTGCATTCATAGTCAACTAAACCACGATCACTTTAGTCAAGGGTTTACTATATTTTATGTATTTAATTTGTAATACTTTACCATGAAGTATGGCTCATTATTATTAATTATTTAAAAGCTATGCTAGTAAAGGATACAGAATCACTCCACAAAATCATTAGGAAGAGATAGGAAGAGTATGCATTTGACCTTCCCCTCATTTTATGAGCAACTGAAATAAGACAAGGAAACAGCTGACAAACAATAGCAATTGAGTTATTGAAATGATTCACTAAAGTGTTCAGTTCATTAAAGACAAAGGAGAGCAAAGTCAAGGGGAAATCTAACATTCTACCAGATTAACCAAGATTTATAATGGAAAATTATGATTACATTTTTGCTACACAAGCTAATAGAATAGTCTTGGGAGGCTTATGCAGCAGAATGGTATATATTTACCAGCAGTAAAGAAATAAATTGCTATCAACTATCTTCACCATCGCTAAAATTAGAAATTGCTTTCATGCCTTCTCATGCTTAAGGTATTTTAGCTGTGAAGGTGAAATGTGGCCTGTCACCCAGACTGTAAGAATATTTTCGTCAAAAAAACAGGAATAAATTATCTGCCTTTTGAGAGATCATTTTTAATCAAATATTGTATATTAAATATTTTTAAATTAAAATAAAGTAGATATAAAAGCATACGTTTTTGTTTCCTTTCCGTTTCTGTTTTTGCTATTTCTGTTGCCATTTCTGATTTTGTTGTGCCATGGAATGAGGCTACTTTTGGTCCAGCTGGAAGATTAGGTAATGGCTACATGAGAACATGGAGATAAAAACAAGAATTAAACAATTGCCAAATGTATTTTAATTTGTGATCTCTGAATCATCTCAGAAAAATATATTTCACGTTACCGAACAAGACATTAATAAAATACATTTCTTTTATTTTCAATGCGTTTCAATGCAATGAAATATATACTCCTTCTAAATCAAAATATTATCT
Source organism: Pseudoxenodon macrops (assembly GCA_032467955.1). NCBI lineage: Eukaryota > Metazoa > Chordata > Lepidosauria > Squamata > Pseudoxenodontidae > Pseudoxenodon > Pseudoxenodon macrops. The sequence goes on from JANHFT010008730.1 coordinate 23,920, forward strand.
ATCTATTGGAAAGACTAATAATAGGCTGCAAGTCAAAGTATATTTTATTTAGATATAATCATTTTCTGAGCCATCCTTCAGATTTCTTTGGATATCAGATAATCTTCTCCAAATTTAGCACATTAATGTGTTTCATCTTTATTAGCATTCCATATTTTTTTCATTAGGTGTTATTAATGTGTATTAAAGTTTCAACACTACCAGTACTGGAATAACAACAACTTCATCTAATGACAAGAGGGCAATGTTAAATATAAGAAATCATACAAAAAACAAGACAGGACAACCCTTTATATAACTGGAAAAAAATTATACATGGCAATAAAACAAACCTCTACTACCTGTGAAAGACTTCTAAAGTCTGTTTTGCAAAGGTTCTTATACTAGAAACCACAATTACTGCTGCCAAAATATAGATGCACAAACATGTATGTGTAAAGTATTTATATATAATAAATCACAATAACGCACCGAAGAAGTAATCTACTTTAAAAAATAGATTACATCTAAAAAGAAAGTATAGATCAAATGATAGATATGCTATACATGGTTGGCCATAACGTTTAAAAAGGTTTAAAAATTAGCTCAGCTTGTGGAAAAGGGTACAACTACAACATTAAACTATGAATTTTTCCCAAATGGATTTTGAACAATGGAAGTACAAGTACACAAGTGCTATTTTTCCTGAGCCATGACAACAAAAAGCCTTTACATACTTTTTTTATCAGAGTGCATCATTTACAAAGGAGCAATCTGTGCCGCCTGAAGTACCCAATATATAGTCAGACTATATACATAGTCCTGCTTTAGAATTTCAAAAATCTAGTCAACCTATGGGAGATCCCCACCTCCTGCCAATTCTACTGCCATGCTCATGGGATATTTTACTGGTACAGACATGAGCAGGCATTTGGAAGCTTTTGCTTCCTTTTAGTGACTTATCCATTCAATTTGTACGCTGCCTGACTCCCAATGTGTTCTTTGCTGCAGCTTGCCATACTCTTGAAACCATCTCTTTTTAATTAGGATAAAGTTTTCAAATGATAGTTTATGCTTTTTTTTACTGCATTCCACCATTAACTCAGGGAGAAAAGTAGGTATCTACAGTGACTTCCCACTTTATCCCATATCAATTTGCAAGAGGGTTTGGGCTAAGAGTGACTGAGACAAAGTTAATGAGCTTCTGTGGCTGAGGATGGACTAGAACATAGGTCTTCCCATTCCTGGTCAAACAGACCATACTGGCTCTCAAATTTTCCCAAATTATACTTAAGAATAGAATTTTAAAGATCTGGAGAATACGGTAAACTGCTTAATGTAAAAGGCATCAATGGGATGCCTTTTACAGCCACTGCTGCAGAATGAAACAGCAACTCTTAAGAAGAGGCAGAATAAACTTCTTCAAAAAATAAACAATCTTGTTTTTATAAGTGCACAAAGTACCAAGCTTTTTATCACAACCTATACAATTGCTACATTTTGAAATGTGTATCATTTAGGCTCATTACCTTATCTTGCTTTTTTTCTTCTGAATCATTACCAGACAATCTTGGCTTAAGTTTTACTGAGCCTTCTTTGAAAATATCTCCAAACCCAACTCCTCTGATTTTCTTTGGTTGTGCTATCTGTGGAGACTCACTATCATTCCCTGGTGAGGTTGCAGGAGACTGTGGTCCATGAAAAACAGATTCTAAAAATGGAAAAATTAGGTTAGCATTTATGTTTATGTTAAGCATCCACACAGGATCAACTAAGTATGTGCTAACATTGGGATTTTCAATGCAGGTTTTATTACCGGTACATTGTAAATTCTACAGGAATGTTAGGTCCACTTACACTGTCCTTAAAAATATGTATATTCCAAAGGTGATTTCTATATGAATCATCTTCTAGAAGGTTTGAAATCTTTCATTACTTTTTTTTGGTCCCCCAGTTTCTAGCCCAGGGTATTAACCACCTCACGAAACTCATTATGGGTCTCATTATGGCAGTTTATGTTATACTTTTATTATGAAGACTCTTTGTTACGTTCATATTTTAGCTCAACCATTTGACTTTACTTTTGGCTTGTATATAGTAGCCCTCAAGTTACAATGGCAATAAGGACTGGGATTGTTTTGCTAAATGATGTGGTTGTAAAGCACATCAGGTGACAGCATCACTTAGTAGCAATCCTGGTAGTGCCAGTTTTCATTTTAACCCCAAGAAGTGCAGGTTGTTAAATGGGAAGCAGATATGGGGCCAGGGAGGCCCAGTGTAGGCCATGCAAAGCCACAGGGCAGGAAGAGGATGCAGCATCATGCAAGTGCAGGGAGGTCTGAAGTTTGAAACCAAAGCTTCCACATGGCATGAAAATGAAAAATTGTCTACTTTGAGACAATAGGGGGTGTTTTCACAAGGATGCCCTTAATCTTCAGCGCTGTCTCAAATCTAACTGTTGAGGTTCCACTACATGATGTTTTTACGACTGTAACCTTTCTCCTTATTACTTGTGTAAAGAAATGAAACACTAGAATGGGGTGAACAGATAAAGATGACGGGAAGAGAAAATTTCACCATAACTTATATTTTTCTGCTCTTTGATTGAGTTTTTTTTTTCAATCTGAGTATTAAAAGTTTACATCAATTAAGACAAAATTCAAAAATCGTAAGGTTAAATAGCAATAAGACTTCTATACCACTTCATAGTGCTTTACAGTTCTCTCTAAGCGATTTACAGAGTCAGCCTATTGCCCCCAACAATCTGGGTCCTCATTTTCCCGACCTCGGAAGGATGGAAGGCTGAGTCAACCTTGAGTCTGGTGAGAGTCGATCTGCCAAACTGCTGGCAGCCGGTGATCAGCAGAAGTAGCCTGCAGTACTGCACTCTAACCACTGCGCCACCACAGCTCATATAAAGATGTGGAAGCATTAAAATATTTTTATATTTCTTATAAGCATATACATAAATTCTGAACATTCCAAATTTTATAAGATACAAACATTCTCATTTGGCAGTAACTGTATTATATCATACATACACATTTCATTAGGACCATTCAATCAGAGGTACACAAGTTAATTAAAATCTCATTATCATGGTTAAATCTGATGATTTTATATATCGGTACAGCCAGAGCTCAAAGTGAATAAAGTTATAGCCCTTACTTCAATGTGATTCTCTTCTCCAAATTTGATTCTCCCATCCCAAGGCTATATATGATATGGAGGAAATATTAGTAACTGCAATTAACCTATTCAGGAATGTGGCTTGGAGACAATCCAGGAATAGCCTAACCACAGATGAGTCTAGACTTGACATATTTAATCAAATGTAGCAATACTTAATGACAATTATGCTATCAAGGCAGGGATGTTGATCAAAACAAAGTTGGATCTCACTATACAGTAACATGTGTAAGTTTGCTTCCAAACAATGAGGAACCTCATATAAATTTGAATTCTTCTAATACTTACATTTGTTTATGTTTGAGCAAACTGTATCTCTAAATAGACTAATAAATGTGTTTGAAATTAAGCACCACATGCAATTCACTAAAACTAATCTTTAACTGCACTCCATATAAATGATACTACATATTACTAATTTGGAGTAATAGTAGTTTGGAACTGCCCAATTTCAGAATGACTCTGTGAAGTGTACTCTTAAAAAATAGAAAACAAATGTAAAAATTATATGTATTGGACAAGCCATATTCTATGGCCAAGAAATACAACTAGCAGGGCCTCCATAAGCACCCTACTTGAAGGCCATGGTTTTAAAGACATCCAGAACGTCATCCAAATGGGAACTATATGGATCGCTGGGGGAATAGCATTTCAAAGACAGGTGCTGCAATTAAGAAGGTATCAGTCCTAATAGACCCGTGATGGCGAACCTATGGCACATGTGCCCAGGTGGCACACAGAGCCATATCTACTGGTATGGAAGCCATTGCTGTAGATCAGATCCAGTTCCAGATTTTCATCTGACTATGCCCCCCTCCCAGGAGTCTCCACACGGGCCGTTTTGAGGTAAGTAAAGGGCTCGGGTGGAGGCTCTGGGAGGACATTTCTGGCCTCTGGAGGGCCTCTGGGGGGGGAGGCCATTTTTGATCTCCCCAGACTCCTAGAAAGTGTCTGGAGGCTTGGGAGGGCGAAAAAGCCACTATGCCATCGTGTACCACAAGGGGGGGAGCACAGGGGGTTGCATGGGCAGTGTGGCGCATTGAGTTATGTTTGTGGGCACGCACAAAACAAAACTGGGCCGGTCACAACACCAATAAAATTCAATTACTATAAAACATAACTATAAAACCATAAAATGGTCAAACAAAAATGACAACCTTAATCATGCCCTTAGTCAATTCCAATTACCCTTATTCTATTCTATTCTATTCTATTCTATTCTATTCTATTCTATTCTATTCTATTCTATTCTATGTACTCTATTTTATTCTACTTCAGCAGCTAGGTAAAAGGCCATATTTTGATAGTTTTCCAAAAATTCAAAAGGGTGGGGGCTGCCAAATTATTGGTGTGTGTGTGTGTGTATGTATTCCGTAAGGTTGGGGCAGCCATGGAAAAGGCACATTTCTGAGATACCTCTAAGTGGCAGGATTTCATACAAGGAACCTGGAGGGCACCTATTCTATCCAATCTGGAGATATAGGCAGATATTCTTAGACAGAGGTTGTCCTGAAAATGGTTAGATCCCATGCCATTTAAAAGTGATATCCAGCATGTTGAATTGTACCTGGGAGGAAGCTGGAAATCAATGTAGTTCATGCAATAGAGGTGCAATATGGGCAAACCTACCAACACCTAATACTGTGTGCACTTCCGCATTCAGGACCAGTTGAACCTTTTGAGTGGTCTTCAAGGGCAGCCCCTTGAAACACACTGCAGTAATCCATTTTACTTATGTCTTTTACTCTGTTTTTAAACACATTTCATTACTATTCTGTATCTTGTATTGCCTAATGACCTGATGGCTAATCAGTAAAGTATTACATGTACCAGACTCCAAACAAATGGATGATGACCTCTCCCTGCAGTTTCATGTAAATGGTAAACAGAAGGAGAAAGTATTGATTCTTAAGGAATCCCACAGTTGAGGGGCAGAAGGCACCATCTTGGTTGGACTAGAAGGCCACCATGGTGCCTTTTAGCCCTATGATTCTATGATTCCTGTCAATGCCAACTGGAACTGACTGCTGAGAAAAGGAGGAGGATCACCATATTACAGTGCCTTCACCTTCTAAGCCCTACAGGTGGTCCACAAGGACACCATGATCAACAGTATCAAAAGATACTGAGAAGATCAGGGAGAGCAAGGATGCATCCAACACTCCATCCTGGTTCCACCAAGTAAGTATGATCAATGCAGTCTTTGTATTGAATCCCAGCCTGAAACTGACAAAAAAGAAATCCAGATAATCCTTCCAATTGCCTGCATTTTATTACCTGTGTCTTCTAAACTTTCTTGTACTTCTCCATCTTCTGTTACCTCTACTTCTTTTACAAAGTTAGAAGGAAAAAGGCCTGTCTTGCCATTTAAAGTCCCACTCCACCAGCCTTCTTCCACCTGTGGAGAAAAATGATGTTGGATTACCTCTAACATGAAAAGTAAAGATGCTCACTGTTCTCACCATTAGAGCAAAAATCCCATCAGAGATATGCAGGAATTCAGGAGTACATTGAATATGCAGGACTAGTACATATACTTAAATGGTCAAACCACGTGAGGCAAGGAATAATGATGTTGGACAAGGAATAAATAATTCACAAATGGATAGAAATTGCTCTACATAACCGTATGATACTAAGAAAACAGAGCAGTGGGTGATACTACTCTGTTCAACTTTACTCCGAACATAAAGTATGACCAGGTATGTTACAAATAACAAAGCAAAGACTATTTTAAGAAAACTGACATTCTGGGCCAATGTCTTGCAACCAGAAGAGAGAAAATACTGTGTGGTGGCAGTATAAATTGGAGGAAAAAAGAATGGTCTTTAGTTTTCTTTTCCTTTACATTAGTAACTGACTGCAAGTTCTAAGGAGTCTGAAAACTACCATAAGCAAGAAGTTTAGAAGGTAAGCTTGATGAAGACTCTTAGAAGGCTGAGAAGAGAACTGTTTCAATGGCTTATAAGATCTGTAGTATATTTGTTTTTCTTGAGGATGGTGCTTTTGAAAAATCTGTAACACAAGTATTCCTCATGTAGTCACCTTAATTGGCACTGGTAACTCAGTGGCTAAGTGATGCAGTCATTAAAAAGAAAATTATGTGACTGGTTCTTTGCTTATAATTTTACTTCCTTTTTCCTTCCTTCCTTTCTTACATTCCTTTTTCCTTACTTCCCTGCCTTTGGAATGCTCAAATCAACACTGGGATAATTAGGAAGAAGGGAATTAATGTTGGTATTTACATTCACTGGAGAGGAAGGGATTACAAGAGAGTAAACAGGCACACAATGGGGAATATACATGGAAAGGAATGTGCTAGCAGCAGCTATCTGCCTAATGCACTTGTGACTTCAAGTACCCATGGTTAGGAGGAAAACAAAAGTCCAAGGTGTGAAAATTATTAATGTATTGTCAGTTATAGGCAGCAGCTGGCAGCCAGATAATTAAGATAACAGAGCAGAGCTTGTTAAGTTGCAGTTAACACCTTTTGGGAAAGCACTGCAGAGAAAAACAGCTCAAGAAGAGATCAATTGTTTTAAGCAATCTCTTCACTCTGTCAGAGGGGGGGAAAGAAAAAAAATGGGTCAGGCGCAGGACAATGTATACTAATTATAATGGCAAACACGTGACCAAGACAAACACACTGACCATTGAAGATGGTCAGTGTATGCCTTGGTCACAAAGTTATTTTTTTCAGCCCCACTGTAATTCTGAAGTCACACAAGCAGTTGGTAAACAAGCTATTTATATAGAGTCAATTGTAGTCTTTATCTTTTTCATAGTGAAAGCAACACAGAAATGAAAATATCTAAAACAATTACTTTTTACTCTATTTATACTACTATATAGCTTACCTCTTCATTCACGTCTACAATGTCACCTACTTTCAGTTCTAACTCATCCTCATTCTGAGGAGTATATTCAAACAGAACTTTACATGGTCGCTTTTTTGACCCTGTTGATAAGAAAAGTTATTCAAAATAAAGTTTCATTAAAGCATCAAGATTTTATTGTTTATTATTAAGGATACTTAAATGATAAGAGTAGATGTAGAATGTTCATTGCTCTATAAAAGAAATAAATTGATTTGTAATTCCTTTAAAATTATACCTATGTTTGGCATAAAATTTGTAGCACACTAACCTCTCAGATTTAACATAGGAATTTAGAATCTTTGGCAGCAAACTGGGTACAAAGTACTATAAAAGGCTTCTGCTCTTGGCCTAAAGAGGTATCAGCCCTTCTCTCCAACACCACACTCTGTGTTGTGGTGAAAGAGTTGTGGATGAGTGTTTCCTTTTCCTTCAGAGAAGTAACTCCATGCAGGATGTGTTAAGGAGCTTAACACTCCCAAATATTCAGACATGGAGAAAAGCACAATATACGCAATAAAGGGAAGAACAACCTCAGGCACATGGAAATAATTCCTTTTTCATTATACAAGGAAAAAAGACTGAAGTAGAATAGTACTTCACAATGACTTTCCCTTCTTGAAATCCCACCAGAGATATCAGCTAGTCAATCAGAGATGGATGGAGAGAATTTTGACTCTGGATCATATTCACTTTAGTTTAGCAGCACTGAATCAGCTGGAAGGATGACCAACTTACTGCAAGTCCATGGAAAGCATCATTTCACTTAGGGAATTCACAGAAATCTACAATTTGAAAACTAAGTGCCTAAAGTTTTACATGCTGGAAAATGCAGTTTCCTTCTTTTAAAAAAACCAATTAATTAGAATTATTCAACATGAATATAAATTTTGAAAAGGGTCGTGGTTAGTTAATTTGAATTATTAGATCTAATTTTTTTTCATATCTGGGCCTTTTAGTTCCAAATTCCAACACTACTTCTCCAACTTAAAATTTACACTGCATTCTGTACTAACAACAACTATAATATTTTGAATCTAACATGCAAGAAAATAAAGAATGTACCGTATTTTTCTGAGTATAAGACGCACCTTTTCTCCGCCTAATTGGGGCTGATAATTTGGGTGCGTCTTATACTC
>JANHFT010008730.1:40504-57331 GCA_032467955.1 Pseudoxenodon macrops
GACTCTCGGAACCCCCAACTGGCACTTGTCCTTCTTAACTTTGAAGCCTTTGGCCTGGAACAGACTGAGGATTTAGCGCAGTCGGTCCTTCAGTTGGGCCCGTGACGTCCCGGAGACGAGGACATCATCGAAGTAGGGCACCACCCCCGGAATGCCTTGTAACAACCACTCCATAACGCTCTGAAACAGTCCTGGGGCCATGCTTACCTCGATTTGGAGTTGCACTTGAAAGCCCCTCTGTGCGTGACTATTGTTTGGGCTTCCGCGGTGGCAGCGTCCACCGGTAATTGCTGGTATGCCTGAGCGAGATCCAGTTTGGCGAAAATCTTCCCATTCCCCAATGAGTGCAGAACGTGTTGCACCACGGGAACGGGATAGGCATGGGGTTGAAAGGCTTTGTTAATGGTGCCCTTCTAGTCAGCGCACACCCTCAACGAGCCATCCGGTTTTACGGGGAGGACAATGGGGGTTTTCCACTTTGTGTGGTCAACTGGCTTGATGATCCTCTGGGCTAACAATTTGTCCAGTTGTTTGTCCACCTTCAGCCGGAAGGTGAAGGGGACTCGCCGGGGTTTGAAACGGATTGGGGTGACATTGGGGTCCAGGTTCAGCGAATTTGGCTTTGCAGGATATTTACCCAACATCCCATCGAACACGTCCGGGAACTCGTCCGGTAGGCGGTCGAAGTCCCTGGTCTTGGTTGAGGCCTGTGTAACCAAGTCCTAATGGCTGGAGCCATTCGACGCCCAGCAGAATCAGGCAGCGGCCTTCAACGACAGTGAGTGGCAAACCCCCATCGAAGTCCTTGAATGCGATGTGGACGTCCGCTCGCCCAGTACGTTGATGGGGTTCCCCTCGAAGTTTCAGGGATTGTGGTTTGAGGTGCGCTCTCGATATGCCTGGTTTGAACTTGGCGAGGTTCTCCCAGGACATAATGGTGAAGAGCGACCCCATATCGATCTCCATCCTGCAGGGGCATCCTTCGATGGCGACGGTCGCGTAGAATTTTTTGGAGTGGCCCACTATGGCGTGATGGAGTCCTCGGTCTCCCTGGAATCCATCCCTCTCTCTCCTCCAGTCCCATTGGCTGTCTGTTTTGGGGAATCCTTGTCATTTGGACTCCCAAAACTGGCATGGGGGGGACCTGTGGGGCTGGCGTGCGCTGGGTTGGGCAGCCCTGCATGCTTTCACTATGTGGCCGTGTTTGAGGCAGCGGCTACATGTTGTGTCCCGGAATCTGCATTGTGCCCTGGTGTGATTTCCCAGGCACCCGGGGTATGTGGTGGACCCTCGCTTGTCCTGTCTGGTCTGCTCTCCCCGGCCCTGTTGTGTGCGGTGGACACCGTCGTCCTCACAGTCCTCCTCGTCCGTGTCTGGCACCCCCATTCTCCAATCTGGCTCCTGATGGGTGCGGTGGATGGTGGATGCCTTTTGGAGCTCGGCGGCCGAGAGGTCCGATGATTCGGCCACTCGGGCCTCATCCACAGCTTCGTCAAAGGTGATCCCCCTGTGCACGAGGAGTTTCTTTTGTAGGCCGAGGTCCCTCATGCCTAGGATGATGCAGTCCCTCATCATCTCCTCCGGGTTTGAGAATTCACACTGGGTGGCGATCTCTCGGAGGTGCGTGATGAAGTCTTTGATCGTCTCTCCCGCCTGTTGTCGCCGATGGTAGAACTCATTTCGTGCTGCCAAAGGGGTTTCGGCCGGGGTGTAGTGGTCATCCAGGCTGTTTTGGAGTGTAGTCCATGAGACGGCTTCCACACTGGTGGGAGAGATGATAATCTTGGCCGTCCAGTAAACTCTTGGCCCGCAGTGGGACAGGAACAGGTCTCGCTTCTCACTGTCCAGGAGATCATGGCAGTTGTTTGCCTCCAGGTACATGCAATATCGGCCCATGTAGGAGCTCCAGTCCTCTGCGTCCGGGTCGAAGTAGGCCGGTGTGGTGGGTGGATTGGAGTTGGATGCCATCCCATTGTTGGCCGGTGCGGTTGGTCGCTTCAAAATGGCCGAGGATGCCACAAGATGCCTTTGTCCTGCAGTCTTCTACTGGTATCCCACCTTCGTTGCCAGTGTTAGATTGCGTGAGTAAGGAAGACACGAGGCATTGCGAACAGTCAGCTACCTTTAATGGCTCCAGGTGAAGGCAATATCTGGGTTGCCGGCAGGCTGCAGGGAACCCGCTTTTATGGGATCCCCTGGTTGCCTGCCGGCCACTGACAGTGATTTACTTTTCCCGACGCTAGTTTAACCAACCAGCGGCGGTTCATGCAAATGAGCAAATGGGAGGACACAACATGCATAAGGACAGAGAAGGTGTTAAGCAGTTCTGCTTTCTTCCTGTTTCCTATTTTCCTTCTTGCCACCTTCTCATTCTTCCTGTTTCCTTCTTGCCACCTTCTTGGCCAATCGTTAGTCGACTTATCATTTCTCTGACTTCCTTCTTGTTTCTTACATCAAAATAAACCCTTTTTTGGGGCATTTATTGCAAACTTTAGTTCATTCTGAGCCCTAGTCTTTTTTACTCCCCCCCTGCAGATTAAGGCTATTCGCTGGTATTCTATTCTCACCTCTGTATATCTCATCTGGATGGCCACTGTGAGAAAGAGTTAGATAAAAATACCCCTTGGCTGGATACCGCTAGATGATTTTTAAATTCTTGTGACCTTCTTTAGTTTTAAGTGAAGGTTCCCTTAATTCCCTTAGAGAAAGTAATGACAGATATATTGCCCACCTGGAATCTTAGTGGAGAAAACCTAAAATCACTTGATATTCAGTAGATGTCACTGTTGTTCTCTCCAGCAACCAAAGCAGCCAAGGAATTTCTGAAGCTTTTGCTTAAATTTTCCCTAGTATTAATTTCTTTTTGAATCTGTTTACTTTGAGTACTTTAATATAATTGTGCCTAAGAAGGACACTTTCTTAGTATTTGCTAATTCCTGTCTCTTCTGTTATAAGAAAGCAATTTAAGAACAAATATAGAAAGCTAAAAAGTTGGCTGATCTATTGATTTGATTGCAAAGAAATTATCAGAATGCCATTAATGGAAACACTTCAACTATGTCTAGAAACACCAGAGATTTTCCATATTTTTCTCTGTATAAGGTATAGGGCTAAGGGGATGCAGGAGACAGCAGATCTTACACCTTGTACTCTGTTACCCCAGTAGAAATGTTGCTTACATTATATTAATTAGAAACTGCAGCAAGCTCTCTTGCCTCCTTTAATCCGCATTGCATGTGCCACCGCTGGTTGGCTAACTAGCGGTGGGAAGTTTGAACCAATGTAAGTGGTCGGCCGGCAAGCCAGGGGAATCCCATAAAAGCAGGTTCCCCCAGCCTGCCGGCAGTCCGGATTACTATGAGCTGACCGCAATAAACGAGAGTTAACTGTTCACTGCGACTCGAGTGTTTCCTACGCTGCGCGATCTAACAAGATCTATTAACAAAAACAAACCTGACAGATGAGGGTTATTAGTGAAGACATGGGGAATTTGAAAACCATTTCGCATTTGCAAATGGGTATAGCCCTGCTACAACTTACTGGTATTTAGATAAATTAGTTTGCACTGAATCTGCAGATCACACTGAAAAATAGTGCAATAAAGAAAATGTACCAGTTTGATTGAAGGAAAACAATATTTTACTAAGATCTACTTATCAGCTGCAAGAAAGTGCAATAAAAAAGGAGATAAGTTATAAAAGTCACCTTATATATGCATGCTGTCTCATGTTGAGTGACACTACCCAGTCATGACAAGGTAGAAAAGTTGGATCACATAATAGAGTAAATGACAAAATAAGAGAATAACAGAGTTAGAAGATGTCTTCTAGTCCACCCCCCCTTCTAAAGCGAGAGACCCTACATCAATCCAGAAAAATGGCTGTCCAATCTCTTCAACCTCCAGTGGTGGAGCACTCACAATTTCTGGAGGCAAGCTATTCCACTAATTAACTCTTCTCACAATAAATTTATTCTTGTAGTGTAACTGCATTGACTTTGTTGGCAATTGCAACATACTGCTGGGTCATACTTAAGTGGTTGTCCACTAGGACTCCTAAATCCCTCTCACAGTTATTCCTGTTGAGCCAGGTATTACATATTCTATACCTGTGCATTTGTTTTTTCTTCTAAGTGTAAAACTTTACTTTTCTCAACAGAGAATTTATTTTGTTGGATAGGACTCAGTGTTCAAGCCTGTCAAAATCTTTCTGGATATTGAGCCTACCTTCTAAAGCAGTGGTTTACTGCCTTCACCTATTTGTTTTCTTTGGGTACGGACCATATAAATAAAGTTCTTGATAGACTCTTTCATTGTTTTTAAAGAAAACAATGATAGAAAACACTTTTAATTTTTTCTCTCAGCAAGTTCTCTCTGAGTTTTTTATTTGACACTAACAGAGTTGGTCCCAAATATTAAAATGGGTCAAAAATTCATTTTTATACTCATTCAAATTTGATTTAAGACTTTGGGTACCATCCAATGTCTGCAGATGTTATTAGAACAAACAAACACAGAGATAATTTATGATGCAAGGTCTGAAACTAATCTGTGCACAATATGTGAAACTTTTGGTAATTCTTGTTCTGTGGAATATAAGGAGTCTTTTTTTAGCAGTTGATGTTTGCAATAGGCAGTGACATAAAAACAGGATATCCAATGTATCAATAAAAAAAGAATTCTGCACATAATTTGCACTATTACATAGCTGCAGTATTAGTAGAAACAATGTGGTTAGCAATTTTGATAAAAAAATAGAAATCATGAAGCTGACATACATAGGATTCAGCAGTTGCCTCTGCATATGTTCTCTGTTCTGTTATTAGCTCTAAAGTGTCAGTTTAGTGCTACTGTGTAGGAAAATAAATGTGCCATTTTATTCCTAGCTTAGTTGAACAAATTATTCTTATTAACTGAAATCTTCACTTCCTGAAATCTTGACTTTAATGGGAATCAGGATCAATTAATAGTACAATCGTAATATTATCCCCAGTATTTTATAGTATAATCTTATAGCAATAGCACTTATATACTGCTTCATAGTGCTTTTATAGCCCTCTCTAAGTGGTTTACAAAGTCAGCATATTGCCCCCAACAATCTGGGTCCTCATTTTACCCACCTCGGAAGGATGGAAGGCTGAGTCAACCTTGAGTCACTCAGAATCGAACTGCCAAACTTACTGCCAGCAGTAAGCAGAAGTAGCCTGCAGTATTGCATTCTAACCATTGCACGACCACGGCTCTTAATATAGTTATAATAAATAAAGTTAACCAACAACTTTAATGAAGAATGAATGCTTACCTTAACAAAGTTATCAGGGAACATGCCCCTTTTCCCATTTAGTTCTCCTTCTAGCCATCCTTCCTCTTCAAGCTTTTTCACATTCCTTATGATTTCACCAACTCGAATGGTTAGCTCATCATCATGTACAGCATCATAATTATATTCCACAACATATTCAACTAGGATAAGGAAAGAAAAAGTCAGTTTATTTGAATAAAACCTATAAAAATGTTTTTAAAAATGAATAAATATACATTTTAAAAAATAGAAAGTGAAAATGAACACAGGGCTTTCAGAAGAGCATTCAATACGTATATTAGAACAGCAAAACACTCCTTGAAGTTAAAACAATCTTATCTTCTGGGAGTCAAGTGACTGCTTTGAAACTGCATGTGCATATACCGGTACCAGGTATACGAAGATCATCCATAAAATGAAGTGGCTATGTGTGCACATAGAACAACCTGGGGACAGCTGAAAACCTCCCAAAGAAATTGGTTACCCTAACATTTCAGGAAGGGATTCTTTAATTTATGCTACTGCAATCAAGCTGGTATAAGCAAAAGAAGTTCTTCAGTCATTCAAAGTCTTTTTGATTTTTTTTAATGACTGAAAACTTTCATCTCAGCCCCATCATAGCTTTTTAAAATTCATAATATTAAAAAAAAATTACTGTATCAACTCCTTAATATATCCCCACATAAACTGCTTGTTAATTAGCTGGCAAACCAACAGAAGATAGCTACAATCTGAAAATATTTTCTGCCTGTCATGAACAAGTTATTATGAGCCAAGGTGATGCAGTGGTTAGAGTGCAGCACTAGAGGCTACTTCAGCTGACCTCTAGCTGCAGTTCGGCAGTTCAAATTTCACTGGCTCAAGGTTGACTCAACCTTAAAAGTACCAAATCTGTTCCTCATGTTGATCTTATACCCTTCTCTAAGTCAAATCTTCCTGGCATATCTACTTCTAGCCAAGTGTTTAGACTGGATTTGGCATTTTTATCCCACCTGTCAAGTCATTCCCAAGGACCCAAGGTAGACAGATGTTGTTGCCTGATGGTGTTAAAGGTATTATTGCAGGATGGAAGCTTTTCCAAGTAAAGCTATCTTTTACAATTAACTTATTGTGATTTTGTTAGTGCCAACACTGTTTATAAGATGCCCTAGTTGTTTTGGAACTGGGCACTACTTATATTGACAAAGCTGGATGAAGTACCGGTAACTGGAAACAGAAAATAGAAAAATGTGATCAAGTCAGCCAGGGTGTTGTCCAGTGTAGATTTCAGAGGAGACCACAAATTATTGGTGTCAGATAACATAGAAAATTGAAGAAGTAGATATGCCAGGAAGAGTTGACTTAGAGAGGGTATAAGATCAACACGAGGAACAGCTTTGGTACTTTTAATTTATGTGAAAGAGGGGAGATACAAGAAACCCTATGAAGATTGAAAAGAAAAAGAAATCCCCAAATAAAAAAAAAGATTAATCTGATTTTTATAACAAGTTATCATGATAGCATAGGAAAGATGGAGGATAAATGCAAGATGGATGTAAAATTACGGAACAGTAATTTTCAAAATTATGTAAGGAATAGGAAAAGCTACCTCAATCAAAAATGTCAATTAACTGAGAAAAGTAACAAAATAAAAAGAAAATGAAGTCTTTTTAAGATGAGACAAATTACCAGAAAGCTTATCATTTACTACATAAGAGTAGTGAAAAAAGAATTCTCATGATGGTAAATAAAGTTAAGAAAGATACTGAAACACCTTGTAATGGAAATAACAGGCCATTTATCAAATACCAAAGCACCAGGTGCAGGTAAAATGCCCCTTCATCTACTTAAATCTGCAGAAGGGAAGACAGTTAGACATTAACAGTTCTGTGTGAACAAATATGGAACAAAACTATGAGATCTAGAGATTGAGAACAAGGCAAATATGAATATTGTCCTCATATCTGTAAATTACAGAGCAAATATTAAATTTGCAGGATTGAAAAATAAACAAAACT
This sequence comes from Pseudoxenodon macrops, assembly GCA_032467955.1. Classification (NCBI taxonomy): domain Eukaryota; kingdom Metazoa; phylum Chordata; class Lepidosauria; order Squamata; family Pseudoxenodontidae; genus Pseudoxenodon; species Pseudoxenodon macrops. The sequence goes on from JANHFT010008730.1 coordinate 47,802, forward strand.
GAAGGCTGAAATTCTTATAGACAACTCTGTTAGCTAAAATAGAAAAGTCCTAAAAGAGTTTATTATAGAAATAAAAAGAAAAGTGAAAAAGAAAAGTTAATATTTCAATTCAAAAAATTAAAATGAACATTTAACATTATTAAAATTAACACTGATATATTAAAATTAACATGTTAAATATTAAGTCTAAGGCAAAAAAATGAATATAGTTTTGATTTCTTGGACTCAAGTATAAAAATTGGCAATATAAAAGAGACTGAGATTTTATAGAGATACAGAGATATTTCTCTTTCCTTGAAAGGATACCTCAATAACAACAAAGTTCAGGATAATTAATGTAATGGTTTACCTGTGCCAATGTACATCTGTGAACAGTAGCATTGAGAAAAAATGGGAGAAAGAATATAGAGGCCTGATAGATTTGGTGAAACTATCAATCCTTAGCTCATTAACGTTTCTTTGAATGTATTAATTATATTTATAACAGAATAACTCAAGTTCAAACTGAGGGAGGTTACATCAAACCAAACCAATCACTTTACAAGAGAATGTATACTATAAATAATTTTATAAGGACACCCCCAAGAAAGAAGAAATAAAAGGTTGATCTTGACTTTCTTTAGAATATATCCTTGCCTAGCAACTTTGAAAGGAAAACCAGAATCATGTTATGTGAGGTGGGAGGCCCTATAAATTTACTAAATAAATAAATTCAATTTCAGTTTTAACATTTAAAATGTCTAAATTCATAACAGTTTAAAGAGAGCCAATTTTGTTTTGTAGTTAAGTGTCTATGGAGTCTATTTTAAAAAAGCACCTTTGTTGTAGTTAAGGCATCAAACTAAAAACCCAGAGACCATCGCTTCAGGTCTCATCTTAGGCCAGTGATGACGAACCTGTGGCACGCGGAGCCATTTCTGAGGGCATGCGAGGAGCTGCCCTGTCAGCTCCAGTGTACTTGCGTGTGCTGGCCAGCTAAATTTTTGCCTTGGTTTTTGGCCGTTTTTCACCCTCTGGAGGCTTCCCTGAAGCCCCCGGAGGGTGAAAAGTTGCCCAGCAGGCAAATTGAAATCACTTCCAGTTTGCCCGTAAGGTCGTTTTTTACCTTCAGGAAGCTTCCCTGAAGCCTCCGGAGGGTGAAAAACAGCTCAATGGGCAAAAAACGGCCCAATGGGGGGGGGATGCATGCGTGCATGCACAGTGCAGTGTGTGTGTGGGGTTTGTGCGTTGGGATGCATGTGCACGCTAATGTGCGCACTGCCATTTTTGACATACAAGAAGAAAAAGGTTTGCCATCACTGTCTTAGGCACAAAACCATCCAAGTGACATCAGGCCCAGTCACTCTCTCTCTCATCCCTTGGAAAGAGGCAATGGCAAACTACTTCCAAAAATCTTGCCAAGAAAACTGCAGGAAATTGCCATGAACCAACAAGGAATCACAGGTACACACCAGCAAAACTCCTCTACAACAGTATCTACATTTCAATTTAAAACTTAGAATTCCTATTTCAAATAGCTGAACAAATTTAATGTTCCTCATAGATTGAAGCTAATCAATGAATTGAGTGAAATTTCCTCCTAATTAACAGTAAGAAAAGAACCAGTCTTTTATGGTTAGAATATAGATAGCAACTGTTTGAAGTTATGATGGCACTGAAAGGGAAGACTTACAACTTGTCCTCGAAGTTGTAGTTATTGCAAACATCCTTGTGATCACATCACTGCAATTTAGTCACTGAGCAACCAGTGCGCATTTACAATTATAAATGTCAAGTGATTGGCTACTGTAACCTTCACAGCCTGCTTCCAACAAGCATCTCAATAGGGAAGTTGACAGGAAGTTTTAGTCACATAGTTTAATCCTTAACATCATGGGCAATTTGCTTCATGATGGCAGCTGGAACTGATGGAACACTTTAGGTGTGCTCAGGTGACTTTTACTGTATGGCTGCATTGCCTAGAAGAATTGTTGGTCTCTGTGATTAGTAAACCGAGAACCAGCTTTATATGATTCATTTAGTGACAGTTCAAAGTTACAGCGGCCCTTGAAAAAGTGACTCATGACCATTTTTCAAACTTACAACTGTTGTAGCATCCCCATGGTCATGTGATCAAAGTTCAGATACTTGTCATCTGACTCATGTTTATGCCAGTTGCAGTAGGTCATGTAATCAGACAAGTAAAGTCAACTGGGAAGCCAGATTCTCTTAACCATGTTACTAACAACTCTGGCAAGAAAGGTCGTAAAATGAAATAAAAAACTCACTTAACAAATGTCTCACTTGGCAACATAAATTTTGGGCTCAATTGTGGTGATAAGTTGAGGACTACCTGTATAGTGAAATGAACTAAAATGAAAGAAAAATATCTAAAGTCATGATTTATCATAATAATTTAATTAGACAGTTTTCAAGTTGATAAATACATATAACACTGTAGCATAATCATAGTGGGAGTCCAACTATCTCACTAGCAAAAATAATCACTTCTCTATCAAATTGAATTAGAACTTGTAGATCCCGGATTATAGTTTTGGGGGAGACCTAGTTAAACTTGTTATTTTCACCAATAGATTCAATTGGTGATTCATACAAATCAGCTTTTTTCATTGTGAATATGTCAAACTAAATTGTGTGGCAATTTCCTTCAAGAACTTATATCACTGGCCTATTCTTTTACGTATTTAGGGATGCATCCCTGAAAACAGAATGGGTTTTTTTTCTTGATAATTAAGTTCCCAGCAGTGCAATAGCATTATTATGCAAATATCCACAGAAAGTACCGTAATTTCTTGTTAAATTAAGATAAACATGGGAATAGGAAAAAAATTTCTCTTTTACAGCAGAAGATACCATTTTGAATAATAATTTAATTGTATATTTTCTCCCAAAGTTCAAATGTTCTCTTTTGAGTTGGGCATCCCTAACAACCACTATATTTCAATTGTTTCAAGTTTATCAGCAAACCAATACTAGCTAGATTTACAAATTCTATGAACAAGTTTAATAAGCCATAAACATCCGCCAGAAATATCACTAGATGGCACTAGTACTCATTGACCTAATTTTTGAAAACAGATTTTTAAATGCCAAAATTTTGCAATGTTTCTGTTGTGTGAATTCTTGCAAGACTTCAGCCAAATTAGTTCTTTGTCTAAAATAATATTTTTTTAAAAATAGTATTTTAGACAAAGCATTTTGGGTTATTTCTCCCATTCAAAATTATCAAAGACATCTGTTTGAAAAGCTTGCTAATCCCTGCTAAAATCCTTGCCATTGTATTAACAAGTACTTGAAAAATCAAGCCTCTCTCTCCACTCACTATCTGCTATTGAAGAAGTAATGCAAGGGGGGGGGAAGCATTGGTTCTTAATACTTTGTGCACATTCCTACCTTTATGGAAATCTGTTAAGTGTAAATTATTGTACACACTTATCTTTTCTTCTCCTTCATAGACAAAGCCTTCTTATTTCTAAACTTTATGAACTACTCTGGGAAATGTTTTGTAACTGAAAAACTGAGAAAAAGGCGTAGTATTGTAATAGCTTTCACTGCATTATAATATATCTAGAAGGAATTTGCCATATTATTTTAAAAGATGTATACTGAATTTTGGAAAGGTTCTGAGAGACATCCGATGACTACTTCCTTTATATGATACTGGTGCTGAATATCACATCACAAAATATCTTGTGGTGTCAACTCCTGTGCTGTAACACCTCCAAATGAACCTAAAGTTATCTACTATAGCCCCTGATCTCCATGTTTCTAGTGCTGCTTTTTTATTGTGCTCAAAATCTATCAGTGCACAAAAAAACTGTTTTCTTTTTGTTATGAGATATATTGCATATAATTTCTTAGGAACTGAAAAAAAGCCACAGCACTGGTGTGGGCTTAGTGACATAACTTTTGCCAGCAGGAAAAGGTTTCAAAATATTACCCTGTGCAAGTTTAGAACCAAACACTTACAGAGAAAGGCCAAGAAGAAAGAAAGCTACAACTCTATCATATATACATAAGACTTCACTACTGCATTCTATAGATAAACTTTGTACAGCAGTAAAACAAAAGTTATCACGGGCAGGTACTTCTGTTCCAAATCTTAGCCTTAGAACTCTCCTGCCTTTGGAAGTCAATAATCAAGAGTTAGTTTTAGTTGTCTTTGAGCATCTGCCATTTTTCTACCACACAAAAAGCCACAAACATTTACTGCATAGGCCACTGTTTCCTGTTCAAGTAATAAGCAATGTTTAAAAAGGAAAAAAAGGAAGCTTCCAGGAATTTTATATAAATATGGATTTTTCATACTTAAAAGACAGAAACACAATTTTTAAAAAGTAACCGAAGTAACTGAACACTTGAATGGTAATAAAGAACACTAATTCTATAGTAGCCAACATCTGGTTATAGGCATAAGGATGGTCAAGCAATAAAACTCACTTGAATTATCTAATAGAAAAGCCATCAATAGAGCTGAAGTCCCATTACAGTGAATTTGAATTTTTTTCCATAAAATTATACCATTGGAACAATCTAGATTAAGTCAAAGTCTTGAAATCATGGGTAGGAAGCAGCAGCATGGGCACAGATATGAAGTGATAACATTAATAATAATTTAAAACCAAGAATCAGAACAAATCCATGATCTTTGAAAGAGAGAAAATTATACAAGTAAAAGTTTGATGCATGGAGATTCCTCCCAATTATATTAATTGAAGTGATTATTTTCTCACTGGCAGTAATACAACAGTGTAAAGGTATTTCTGTCATAGAGTTAGTGCCACCTTTGAGATTATATGAAATAATATTGCCCAAGAAACTTGCTTGACAAAGTCTTGGCAATCTGTAGATCTCTTTTTTTCAAGCTCCACTCCACCCTATTCCAAAATTACTGTTAATACTACAATGCATACTATTTTTATTTACTCAGAAGCAATTTCCATGTGTGAACTGCCCTCTAAATAATATGTGAGTCTTTTATACTTCTAATGTGTATCCCAAGGCTAAAATGTTTATTTAATTGTGAATCAGCTAGTAAATTTCCACAACCTGAATTGAAGTATATACTGTAATTTGCTTGTTGAAATTATTAATAGCCTGAAATATGCATCCTAAGATAGCCAAGTAACGCTCCAGGTTGGAATGTACTTACCTACTACTCCCAAAATGATTCCAAACTGCTACTTCAACATATTAACATTTATAGCACCCAGACAGACAACAACACAATTTGGCTATGTTTGGCCATGGAGGCTGGTCCTGCTTAGAATGACAGCAGCCTTCATAATAAGCAAAATTATCACTAATATTTCAAGACCTTACCTACAATATAGCATGTCAGATTTCTCCAGAAAAAGAATTAAAGACATGGATCCAATTATCAATACTAGGAGGACTTTTGCTACATCCAGTGCACAAAACTGTAATTAGTTTTCCTGTAATAAACTAGTAATCCCCCCTAAAAAAACCAGTTCAAAGTTTTCATTTTTAAGATTTATCACTATACAAAAAGATCAATACTTATTATAAATAAGAGATGACTACATTTAGTAATATATGAGATCTAGCAGTATATTGAAAAAGGAGACATAGTTTATAGTTTGAAACAATGGTCAATCAGTTGACTGCAGACAAGACTGTATATGATTTATTCTCTTTGGGTACAAAATGTATGTGACAACTGTAATATTCTACTCCTTGGGGAGGCAAAGTTGAGCTTGAAAATGTACAGACAATGCTTCAAATACCACAGAATCTAGCAGGATTTCAGTGCATCATATAATAGATCATTCCTCTTAGGTATCCAAATAAATAATAACATGTCTGAAATAGCATGAGATCTTGTGCAAGAGTATGAAAATATTGTAATTTCTTCATCCTTATATATGAAACTACAAACATCTGAGATTTCTGCCATTAAAACTGTTAATGTTCATATTTATATATGTTGGAATGCTACGGATACTATCCAGGATTTTATATTGCTGACCTTGCAGTAACATAAATGGCAAGTAACATGTTATATTCTATTTATTCAGTCACCGAAGCCATACATTTTCTATTTTGAAGGACTACTTTCTTAACAATAAGAAGAGAACATAGAATCCAATTCCATTGTCCAGTCATTAATTTCCATGTAATAAGTTCATAGTTAAATAAAAATCTGGACATCTGTACATATTTTACCTTATCAATATTATATATTACTCTGCATATACGTATATCCTTAGAACAAATCAAAAATATTTTAATAAAGAATTATCATTACATCTCCAAAGACATTATTTACTCATTCCTTTCCTATATATATAAAAGCAAAAACCACTCACGCATAATCACGAAATCTCCAGAACCATAAAGCCTACAAACTTGAAATTTGCCATGGATGTTCCTCTTGCCTTCTAGGTGCTCACTAAGAAAGGATTTTTCGAAATGACCATCAGAGCATTAGTATTTCGTATATTATTATTAATAGGCTCTGATGCTAAGGAGTTCTACTCCCCCTCCCCACCTGAAAAGAAATATTTTCCAAATGCAAAACACAAGCAGAGGAGAGGAGTTTCAGGTACAGTTTTACTTTCACAGCAGCAAGCAGATAGGATAGGATAGGGGAGGCTTCTGTGGGGCCAGCCTCAGGGAGAGAATGGGATAGGATAGGGGAGGCTTCTGTGGGGCGAGCCTGAGGGAGAGAAAGGGATAGGATAGGAGATGTTTCTGTGGGGCAAGGCTGAGGGAGAGAAAGGGAGAGGATTCTGTGAGGCAAGCCTGAGGGGAGAAGGGGAGAGGAAAGGCTGATTGTAACTACTCATTAATTTTCAAGCTGGGTCAATTTATCAAGCCCGATCACATAGTTCCATAGCGGAGCACGGGTATATGAATGTAATGGCCCTAAGATCTTATGAAATTTTTGTTAAACTATTAAGACAGTTTCCTACTGTGTAAAATAAATGGCATTTCCTATTCCCTATTCCATTCTATAAAATTTGTTTATCAAATTAATGTACATTGTCTGTTTGTCAGTCAAAAAACCATTTTGGGCAACGTACAACAATAAATAAAAACAACAAATTTAAAATCTGCTCTTTTTTATATCAAGAAGTGATCACTTCTAATAAATTAGATGTTTCTAAAGTTGAAAAGGCCACTGGTCGAAACTGAAATATTACAATACAATGTTAAAATACAATAGAATATTATCATTGGGCTGCAACAAAATATACTTTTTCATTAACACAGAAAATAGTATCATTATCATCCAACTTGTCATAAAGTAAAATCCTCATCCACACCTGAACAAAAATGCCATCTATTTCTCACAAAAAGAGACAGGAACAACTGTGGTAGTAATTCCTAGACAAAATTTAAACCTAACATTCTACTGATTTGTTTGAAAGTATCAAGGATTAAGACCAACACAGCCCGTATTAATATTTCCAGAAGCATATTGTCCAGAACTTCATTTATATCCAATTTATGGAATTTTTACTCCTCTATATAACCAAAATCTAAACATCCGAGAAAAGTAGGAACAAAAATTGTGCTCTTTTTTCCTGATTTTCTAATAAAGCTAAGGAAGGTTCTGGTTTCAAGTCAATCATTTTCCATTTGGATAACTCCCTGATAAGCCTGATTTAATACTAAATATGGCCAAATCCAACTCACACTTTCCTCTTTCTTCTGTTTTCCAACTGAAATCAATGAACCCATTCATTTTTATACTAATTTTTCTCTGCACAAAATACAGTTATTAATGTATTTCTTGGAAACCAGTTAATATTACTGCAAAGGCAATTTACCAACCTGCCCAAAGATCTTGTTTTGTATCAACTCTCTAGAAACTTCAGAAACTAAATAAATATCAAGGGTAGTTTCTGATACTACTTTCGTGATACTATTTGTGTTTAAAAAAACATTTAAATCTTCAAACTTTGAATGAGAATATTTAAAGTAAGGTTCTAAAATTCTGGCATCTCATTATTCTAGTCTTATTTTTACTATTACTAATTTATATTATTCTATTTTGTATTTCCTGATGAAGACACCACATCACTGAATGCTTAACTCGGTAGCTTAAAAAGGGAGCTCTACCCTGATAAAGAAACATGGGAGAATAGTAGATAAAAGCATGCACAGAAACAGGAAAAGCAGGAAATGAATGTATATAGGGAAGAAACATTGAAAAAAGTTTTTAAAACTTTCCTCTGAACTATAAGATGGCAGGGAAGTGTATGACAAGATTACAACAAACCTACACTATAGGAAAAATCCTGATATCTGATTATTGGCCAAATACTGAAGTTCTTACTCTACTTCTGATCCTTTTGCTGTTTCTGAGCTGCAATATTGTTCACCCTCTTGATCCAGGCAGTGGAAACTAGCACACACCTTTTATTATTCTGGTTTTTAGTATCTATTATGGGAATTTTGGCTATGATTGTGATTGATTTTGTACACTTCCCCCGTCTTACTATGTGATTATTATTTTATTAATTGCATTGTTCTATGCTGTATTTGGATATAATAATGTTAAGTTTCAAGTTTCAATGCCAATGAATATTAAATGGGTGACTGATGTCATCCAATATAAGGGCATCTCTGAAATCTGAAACTGGCATGGCTTTACCCATTTTTTTTTCCAAACAATGTTCTGGAATACTGAGGTTTCATGAAAACCTGAAAGATTAGGGACAAAAAATAATCATTAAAATGTAAACAATTTTCTATCACCAGAACTTTGCAACATTGTATAAACATGGTTGCAGAACTTGCTAGATTAAAAAATTTCCCAGAAATAATCCTGATGATTATTCATATTAGAGCACTGAAATTGTCCAATTCTAATGATGATACATGAAACTAATTATAAAGATAGTTCAGGAATTGCAGTTAGCCTATTTGTGGCTTACACTGAATTGGGACTGTCTATAATGTCCGATTAAGCCAATGCCTATATGCACTTGTCTGCATTTTTGAGATCAGAAACTCATTCTGACATTCTCTGTGAAGATAGCAAGAAACAAGCCTAAACACTAGTGATACCACAGTTCTTGGACATTCTCCTGAATACCTTTCTTCAGGCACTCCTTTTGACATTTTCAGAGGAAGTTAACCTATTTTGCAAATCCAGTGTTTTGTCTCCTTATGTTCTAAACTTCTATTTCATTATCACTGTATCTTATATTTAATATATACATATATGATTGAACTTTGGTATACATATTAATAAATAAGATAGCTATCAGCACTGATAATGTAATCTGTTAGCCAGACTGGCAGGATTGCCCATCCACATCCCCACAGGAGAGATACTATTGGATCATTTACAATAGTAAAATATTCTAGTCCAGTGGTGGCTAACCTTTTTGGCACGGACTGCTGAAACAGGAGTGTGCACGTGTGTTAGCGCACACTCGCCGGAGCACCAATAGAATAGAATAGAATAGAATAGAATTATTTATTGGCCAAGTGTAATTGGACACACAAGGAATTTGTCTTTGGTGCATGTGCTCTCAGTGTACATAAAAGGACAA
>JANHFT010008730.1:57431-73286 GCA_032467955.1 Pseudoxenodon macrops
GGTATCTGATGTGATTTTGCCTAGCTTCACCTGCTGCTTCCTGTCTGTTAGGAAGCTTGTGATCCACTTACAAGTGTCTTCAAGTACCGCTAGCTGATTTAGTTTAGTTAGAAGAATGTCCGATATGATGGTATTGAATGCTGAACTAAAGTCTACATTCAAGATGTTGTAGGATGTAGTGCAAAGCCATATTAACAGCATCATCTGTTGATCTATTTGCTCTGCATGCAAATTGCAGCAGGTCTAACAGTGGATCCGTGATGCTTTTCAAGTGGGACATCATTAGCCTTTCAAAAGTTTTCATAACTACAGATGTTAGAGCAACTGGTCTGTAGTCATTCAGTTCATTGATGAAGGGCTTCTTTGGCACTGGGATGATAGTGGAACATTTGAAAACCCATAAGAGAGCAGCTGGCTGGTGAGCATGTGTGCGGTGGCCAGCTGCACTTCTGGTTTTCATCACAGGCATGAGCACTGGCCAGCTGGTCTTCGTGCATGCACGCGACGGAACATGGAAGAGAGCGGCTGGTCACATGTGCATGTGCGCCAGTTAGTTGCACTTCTGGGTTCTGTCATACACATGCGCAAAGACCAGCTGGTCGACGCGCATGCACACAATGGAACCCAGAAGGTAGCAGCTGGCTGCATGCGCATGCATGCCGCACCAGCTGGCTGGTGCACGTGTGCGCGATGGAACCCATTAGTGTAGCTGGCGAAAGCATGCGTGCTCACAGAGAGGGTGCTGTGTGCCACCTCTGACACGCGTGCCATAGGTTCACCATTACGGCTCTGGTCCATCCTTCTGACGGAAATAAAACAAGGTTTGATCCCTTTAAAACAGGGGTCCTCAAACCTTTTGAACAGGGGGCTGATTCACGGTCCCTCACACTGCTGGGGGGTTGGACCGGCAGGTGGGCGTGGCTAGGTGGTCATGTGATTGAGTGGGCGTGACCAATTTAGCAGTGCGTTTTGCCTTTGTACTTGCTGCACTTGCTCAACCCAAGGAGTCTATTTACTTAAGACCCCTCCCCCCCAAGGGAAAAAGAGCTCAAACTTTCTTGCCACTTGCCTAACTTCATTACAACAGCAGCTTCAGGCTCCTTAAAATAGACCATTAAAAAAAGAATAAAACTAACAGGATTTCCTTCAAAATAACTCCTGATCATATGACCATACAGTAAACCAGACTGAGAACTGCATCAATTAAAACTGCAAGTAAAACCCCCAAGATGGGCATTGAGACACATTGGAAGCAGGTGGAAGAAGGCGAAAATACACACACACACACACACACACACAGCCTTCAATGGTGAATTAAGGAGGGATAATGGTCCCTCAGACTGGTCCCTCAGACTGTTAGAGGTCACACTATAGTTTAAAAAAAACATGAAGACTGCACATAACTTTATCTATGATAACTGTATGTATCTTTATTTGTAGTGCAAAAAAACATAAAATAATGCAATATTTAAAATTAAGAACAATTTTAACCAACATAAATATACTACTAATTCAATGGGAAGTGTGGGCCTGCTTAATTGGGATTACAGGACTAAAGGTTCTTTAAGCCTGGAGGAGAATTTACAAAGTGATTTGCTTTTTGCCACACTTGTGCATGTGTGAATACACACATGAATATCTACCAAAATTGTTCAGAAACCAATTTGGTGGATGTACTTTATATATGGGAAGAATCAAAGCAGTGGGTGAATTCTCCTTCAGGCATTATACTGTGTTTGCATTTGAATTAGTGTTAGTCAACTTCAGCTGATTTTGAAGAAGCTAGGAGACATGGAGTCATGTCCCCTACCCACCTAGTTTTAAAGTGCTACTTTAAAAGCAGCCCCTACCCTACTCACCCCTTCTCTACTCATTTTTAAAGCATTTTTAAAGATTTTTAAAGCACTACTTTACAAGCTGGCAACTGCTTTGCAAGTCAGCACCACCACTCCCCTACTCACATGGATCACATGGCTCTGAAAAACATCTGAAAGTCTGTTTTTAAAGACTTTAAAAGCACTATTTTACAAGCTGGCAGCTGCTTTTCATCCCACCACTCCTTGGGCCAGATAATTTGCATTGGCGGCTGTAGTTTGAGGATGCCTGCTTTAAAATATGAAAAACATAGGACAACTATTGTTCCCCATGTCCTCTAATTAAAGTTCGGAATTTCCAGGAATCTGGAGGACATCCAGGTAAATAAAGGAGAGGAACTTTTTCTTCAGAAAATCACTAGTCAACTCCTTCATTGTGGTAGCAGCTAGAGTTTGAAAGGCCCAAAAGCTTTTGGAAGAAAATGTTTTGAGACTTCCAACCTTCTGCCTTGTGGGCAAAAACCATTTGGAACAATGGGGGACCAATTTCCTTTGTAACTGAAAGTTTCCTATAGTAACCCATTTATCAAATGTCAATGATTTTATAAAAAGTAAAAATCAGCATTACTTAGCATAGATTTAGAGGTTTGAATTAGTATCAGTGCATTAAAAAGCCCAGCATATTAAAACTCTAATAAATTAATATGCTCTTAAACTATTCCTAAACACAAAACTGGGAGAGAGAAAGATTTAAGTAGTGGGTTGAATTCAGTAGAATGGAATTTACCATTATTTGATGAGCATTAAGGGGGTTCTATCATTGGAAGAGTGCGAGTTGAATGACCATCTGAAAGGTTCCAGTTAAAATTCATGAAAATAGTAGACATGTATTCTAATAGGGTTAATTTTCTAGGAGTGGCTTTGGATAGGATCCTTGACATAGAGCAACCTTACAGTGGTGAACACATCTCCCTTCCTTAAAGTCAATAATTGTGAGGATTTACCTTGTTGTTCCCTTAACTTTTATGTTTAAGTGTACTGATATCTTTCTTATCAAATTTATCAATTCATGCTACTACGAGTAAGCAGGAGGGCTTTCAAGATATTATGTAAAATGAATAGTGTTTTTCATTTTGTGTTCTATCAAAATAATGATCATCTTTAAAATACTGAAGAAAGTGTAAGAGCCAGATGTTACTCAATTTCAAATAAGGCAGGATAAGTTAATTTTGAGACCAGACAAACAAGCTTAAGTGCATTTTGAAAGCACTTCCACATCAGTATATATTTACAGAACATTTTCCTTTCCGTGTAGGGAAGTGTACTGTATATATTCAACTCCATCTAATTATACAGGATATTATACAAGAATGATCACGATGGAGGATTCGGCTTGTCTGAACCAAGTATCTTAGCCATAAATGTATTGAAACACTAGGCAGCCCTACATATGAATACTTTTTGGATTGGAACTTCTGCCTTTGCAAACAATATATATAATAGATCGTCAAGAAATATACTGAATATATGAGAAACTAGCTAAAATATATCTGTGCATTATTAAACAGAGAAGAGTATATTTGCATGCAAAGAAAAAAAACTTCAACAAACAGCATGTAACTACGAAGCATTTATGCATTTAATACTATTACTGTTGCACTAAACAAATATCTATAGCATTTATCATAAACGTTTTAGGTTTTGCTTTACTAATACCAATTTAAAAACAATCACGTTTAATAAAGTAACATCCATAGGCAACCACGTCATTCCTAACTAGGAATTAAAAAAACCTTCAGGAAATATTATCAAGCAACATTACATAATTTTTCCAGAGAAAACAACTTTTAAAGTAGACCTGAAGCAATTGCTAATTAATAACCAAAACAGGATTTAGGTTTTAGCAGCCACTACCACTTCCTCCAATTATAATACTGTCGTTTTTTGTTATATAGCAATAAATCAAGTTCTTTGTTTTTTTTTAAAAACCAGATTCTTCTTTAAATGTATTGTATCTTTCATTGTTCATCAGAAAAAATATCTACATAGAATTTTATTTCCCACAAATAAAAATAAAGTTACAAATCCATCTGGTCCATTTCAGATCTTCCCAGATATGTAATATTCTTGTTTAATTTGTGTATCCTTTTTGTTTTTATCAACTTTGAAATGCATGCATTACTTAGCATCTTACAGAGTGTATATTAGAGGGAAGATGCTATATTTCTTGCAATGAATTTATTTATTTCTACAATCAACACACCATATACGCAGGAATAGCCACACTGGATAAATTAGATTATAAAGTATTTTTAGAGAAGCACATTGACTTGCAGAAAAAAAATAGTGATCCTCTTTCATTATATTTTAAAGAAACTATACCAAAAACCCCAACACATAAAAGCATATCAGTCTTTTAATATACCCAGGCATACAACATCATAACACTGATCTATGTAACACAGAAGTAAGGAAAATGTACATAATGACTGAACTGTAATCCAACAAAAATCTAGAGACTCTCAACCATAGTGCCTTGCAAAACAGCAACAGATTTTCACTAGTCTAAACATGCTTCCACCTGAAACAAAAACCAGGCCATAATATTAAAGCACACTCACCTGAATAAATGAGAGTTTCCTTTCCCATCACCTTCCAACGCAAATAAAATCAATAGCAGTCAGTAGGATATAAAAGTTCCTACATAGTTTCTAAATATAGGGAAAAGTTTAGAAGAACCAGGAAGTCAACTACAGTTTTCTAGCCTTATATTTGGGAGGAAGCCCATTCAAACTTCCTGTCCCGTATCCTACCTGTTCGCGTAATTATGACTAATTGGATACTCTGGAGTCTTCCAGGATGAGAAAATATGCGACTCCGCCCGCGTTAGCGCCCAGGGACTTTTTGAAGCCTTTGGTACTGGAGGGGTGAACCGCAAAAAAAAAAAAAGCCACTTTCCCCATCTTATTTGGGTCTGGTTGGGGGAAGAGGGCGAAACCAGCCAAGAATGCTCAACGGAGGAAGAGACCAGCGTAACATTTTACGGAGCGCCGGGAGAGGTTCCTGAAGTGTGACCCCCCCCCCCGCACCCCACCCCCGCACCCCCGCCAGTCCTAAGTGAAGGCTGCGGAGGTGGAGGAGCGGAGGGACGAAACGTCTTGCGGGGGCAATTGTTCTCCGCTCCCAGGAGGAAACGAGGCGGACTTCTGGGGTGGCCCCCGCCCCAAAGGCCAGGAGGAAAAGGTCGTTCCACCGGAGTAATGGAGCGAAAGCTCCCTCTTCTTCCGCCTTACCCATGCTGTGTTAGCCCGGCTGGGCTGCAACCCCGCCACCGCCGCCGCTCCTTCCTCAGCCTCCCGGGCCTCACGCTCTAGCAGCCGCCAAGCTCAGGCCGGACTCGGCAACTCCCCATCGGCACTCGCACGGCGCGACTCGGGCAGGAGGAGTCGGACTCGCTCCGTCGTGGTGGTGGTGGCGGCAGCAGCTACAGCAACCCGCCAAATCTGCGCCGTCCGCAACGCTCGCTGGCGGTCTGGTCCTGGTCTGCTCGCGCTTCCTCTTCCTTGCGTCCCGCCTGCCAGACACGGGAATGGGGGCCGGCCTGGGGGCGACAAATCCCGCGAGACCTCGGCGAGCCCGCTCCCCGTTCCTCCCGTAGTGCCGGGCAGCGCTGCCAGCTGCCTGCGGTTGCCAGGTGCGGGCGGTGCCGGCTGCTCCTCCCGCTCGTGAACCCGTGCCGCCTCCGCGAGGAGGGACAGGAGGCCGTTCTTGGCGCGTCCCAGCCTTTCCATGGGAGTCCTTTCGTATTAAATGGAAAGCAACGCGAGGGAAGTGCACGTGCAGGAGGCCAATCGCCGCTGGTCCTAATTTTGTACCCAGCCTTTCAACACATTAACTTCAACATAACTTTGGAAAAAGTAACCCTGTCTGGCAAAAGGAGTCTGTTTTGAGAGGCTGCTACAGACACCCTCCAGTGAAACGTCAGCATGGGAAAGAGCATAGAGCTTCCATATGGGTTTTATGAGTCAGTCCCACCCGCATGGGAGGACGAGGGCTGAGGGATGTAATGTTTGCAGGGTAAAGTTTCTAGAGACAGTCTGGGGCCTCTCCTGTTAAATGGAAGATGTAGCCCGCGATGGGGAAAAAGTGACTCTCTGAAAACCATGGTGGGCTGATAGGAACTAAAAATCCAACCTGCTATCAAACTGTTTCCTGTTTGCTTACAAAACAACACTAAAGCTTACTTAGTAGACAAAATGGACTAACCCTCTTATGAGTTCCTTTACTGCAGATTGATAGGTACAGGAAGTTACTGTTTTGGGCAGGCATATAAATAACAGGATCCCTGCCTACTCTGTCATTCTTAAGTTTGTGATTTTTGAGGCCATCCATTTTAAGACATAACAAGGAGAGTAGGTAGGGCCTATCATTACACAAAGTAAGGCAGGAGCAGGGGTAGAGCAGGAAGTGACAACCAGCCATTCAAGAAGAAAGCACCAGATGTTCTATTCTAAACCCTTCAAGGTAGCTAAGAGGAATAAATAAATTCATCCTACTGCTTAGGTGTTAAACTGAAATGCATTTGCCAATCCAGGCACTTTTTCTAAATTGAATACAAGGAAGCCATTGTTCTTTGCTGTAGGGATCATAATGTCCTGGGGCTGTGACCCTCCCATTTATCCCCCAAATTAAAATTTTGAATAGAGATATTTATTAAATCCAAACTGTAACAAAGTAGGGCAATTTCATTCATTTTGCTCAGGAGATCCAATATGGCAACTCTTAATAAAAATATTATGGAACCAACCAAGCATTAGGCCAGCCTTTTCTGTAATTTTAAAAATAACCTATAGAGGAACTGAGACTGAAAGCAGACAGTGAGCTGCCTTTCCCCCCCCAGCAAATCTTATGAGGTTAATGATTTAGAAAAGATAACAGAACCAGAAATTATTAGAACGTTAAAATTGCCAATCCTTGTGCTCAGTCTGTACAAGTATATGATTGCATACATACAGTTTATATTACAGGAATGCCATCAAATGTAGTGATTTCTGTACTTACTGCTGAATAGGTTCTGATGCTTCTCACGTTTTCACTTAATAGCAATAGCGCTTAGACTTAAATACTGCTTCATATTGCTTTACAGTCATAAGTAGTTTACAAAGTCAGCATATTGCCCACAGCAATCTGGGTTCTCATTTTACTGACAGGAAGGATAGAAGTCAATCTTGAGCTGCTCAGAATCGAACTGATGGAATGAGCAGTGAATTAGTCTGCAGTACTGCATTTTAACCACTGCAACTCTTCAGCTCTAATAAAAGTTTGATTTGCATATAATTATTTGGATGGAAGTGAGTTTAGCAATTTTCCTTGTAAATTTTCAAAATATGAAATTTCACTGTTTTATGCTCCAATATCATATACTACATGCAGAAACCTGGTTCACACCATAAAGATATATTTTGTGACAGTCATTTTGGATTGTAAACCATGATTTACAGTTTAGTGTAAAAATCCTATCAATAAATCAATCTTTAATAAATAAATCATCTTTAGCATAGTGCACAAACCATGGGAGTCAAACCAAAATTCATCAAACAGATTAGTCCCTGGAGTGCCTTTAGCAAAGTTATTTTCTTTTAATTAGCAAAAGGTGTTGGCTTTGTTCTAATCCTCACCTTGTTTGATGAGCATCACTGATCCCACTATTTCTCCCTACAGTTAAACTGGCAATTATTTAGATATTTAAATATGCACAAATCAGCTTGGTCATTGCACCCTTCTCCCAAGTGGTGAACTCTCCAGTTTGCAAAGAGAGCTGTGGAGAGGGCGGAGAGAGGGAAGCAATGGTCTCTTCATCACTAATTCACACTGTTGGCCTTATCTGCCCATCCTTCCACTCATATTCGGAACTATAAAACTGCTCTCCCTCCCCCCACATACATCTCAAGGAATAAACAGAGAAACAGTAGGCCCCGCTATTGCTCATTGTTCTTCAGATGTTTCTCATCACAATCTTCAGGTGGTCATGAAGATGCAGATGAAAAGCAATTTGTGGAGCCTCTAGCAAGATCTTGCCAGCAACACCACATGAGTGACTAGCTCTTTCAGTGAAGGAAAAACAATCATTTCATCATCAGGACGAGCCATGCCCAGCGTGATACAACCAAAGAAAAGCAATCAGTAAATCAAATCATGACTAGATTAGCAGATAAAGGCTGCAAAAACCAGTTTCACTAGTTCTAGGCCAGTCCTAGCTTTTTCTGAGGGTTCCCCAAACCAACTGAATGAGGCATGTTTAGTTTGGAATCAGGATAAGGTGTTTATTCTGCCCCAGAGATTTTATGCCTATTAAATAAAAATTAAGAACCATTTATTTTCCCCAAATGTATACTGTAGATAACAAACTGGTTTTTGCAAGTCCCTACGCTTCCCTTGCTCAGCCAATCTCATCCTTGATCACTTTTCAAGCTAAATGAAAAGGCTGGAGCTCAGGTACAAAGGAAATAGTAGGACGTGCCCAGCTTTGTCTATCATCCTGCCACTGTCAAACATGTACTTGGCCACTGGAAACAGCAATTGAGCTGTGAAGCTCCCTTTCTCTGGGAACCTTTACCGATCCATGTTATACAGGTTATTCTTGATTAATTAGCTTAATTTGTTGGTCCTTGGTTTAATGTTATTAATACTTCCCTCATTATTGTATTGTACATGTTATTTTAAAATGCTCATTGGACTTTAAAAATATCTATATATGGATGGATGGATGAATGAATACTCTGAAGACTTTTCTGGGAGAGAAATCCTCATGGACTTTCTTGTACTATATTTGATATTTTGGGCATACATTATTTATAATAGTTTCATAGAATATGGGAGTATATGGTGTGTCCATGGAAAGGTAGTGCCTGCTATCTTCTTTTTAGATTGCTTCATCACCTTTGGTTCCCCATCTGGTGTTTAGCTCTTACCTGTGGCCACACCCCAGTAAACCATCTTAGTACACAGGCCAAACTAGGTGAGAATAGCTGACAGGACTTTGACTCTTAGTGAGATAGGGGCAGGGGTGGGTTCTGGATCCTTTTGCTGCCGGTTTGCTCAGGGTCACGCCGTATGCGTGTGTGCAAAGCACACATGCATGGGCGTGCAAAACACGCAGGCAGCAATCAAACGACTAACTGTTCTAAAGAACCGGTTAGAACCGGTAGGAACCCACCTCTGGGTAGGAGGGTTGTCTATCCCAGAATGTGAAATTTATCCTGATGGATTGAGCAGAGACCACCAATCAACAGTTCAACTATCAAGAAGGCAAATTGAGCAGATATTGTGAAGTGCTAAAAAACAAGGCATCCTAGTCATCTACTCCAAGAGAAGAGGTCTCTAGCCGTAACATCTGTTCACACCACTGGATTAAGGTCTCCTGCCAAGAGAATGAGATTGTGCAATGGCTATTCCACTTAAAACTCCATTACTCACCAGTTTTTATTGTGTAACTCATCTCAGTCCAAACTTAATTCAACAGGTACAGATGACTACTGGCAGTTGCAACCCCAAACTTTTAGTAGGTTTTGATCAGTGGTCATTTATCTCTGTACCCAGGGCAGCAGAGATGTCTGGCAGCATCCAGGGAGATTGGGCAGTCTTTTATAGGATGGTTCTGCCAACTCTTGTATGAGAGAACCAGTTAAAAAGGTACATTAAACATTGCTTGTCCCACATCATCTGGCTAGATAACTAAATGGCAGATCATCTCATTAGAATAACTACCAACCAAGCCATACAGATAATTCTTGATATATGACCATAATGAAGCCTCACTATTATGGTCATGTGTCATGACAGCTGTTAAGCAAGATGGCCTAGGTTAACTATCTCTACTCTCTGCTCTCCCTGATGTGGCCCTTAAACAAATGTGTGGGCCATTAAGTGGAACAAGGAATGCTTTGGATAAGGGAGGCCTTGTGCAGGCCTGCTTTTCAAAAGGTGAGGAAGGTATGGGTCCTGGTGGTGTGGGAATGAGGCCTAAGGCCTGTGTGGGCCTGGTGGGGTAGAGAATGGCCTCTGAGAGGGAAAGGCCTGAGAGAACCCAATGAGGGAGTGAAAGGTCTGCGGGAACCTAATGGGGGAAGATGGGGGTGAGATAGACGGCACTGTAGTGTCTCTGCTTTCATTCAAACAATCACAGGTGTGTTGTACCGGATGTACCTTCGGTACTGGCTCATAAGTAGCTTTTGGGGGGGAGATGTACCATAATTTCGAATGGTGTTAAGAAACTGGTCGTAAGTTGAGACGTATTGTGGGAGACACTGGAATTCTTTCTGTGAAATCTGATAACACTGCACACTTCTTATCTCAAGAGATGCTCCACATTTAGAGAATTCTAGTCACAAAAATGAAAGAGAAGGAAATCCACATTCAAGGACAGGTCTATAGAATAAAATTCTAAAGCTACTGTGATGCAAGGCATTTCAATTTGCAAAATGTTTTTCTAGACTTTAAAAATAAATTGTTTGTGAGTTTACAGTGAAACATTCCCAAACTGTAATTATAGAATCGTTTATTAGAAGGGAGAAAAATGTGGCCGTCCCAACAGGAAGACAAGAGAAGGCAAAGTCTTACTCTGTAATTATGCTTCAGGAATGCCAAGTATCTACCTTTCTTGCTCTAGCACTAAGTTTCCTTAAATCCATTCAAAAGCAGGAGTGGATTTGCTGAAAGATGAATTTCTGATAACAAAAACAGGTCCTGTTTTACTACAAACACTCTGGCTATTATTGCTGATAACAAGTAACCACAAAGAAAGTGATTTTTGTGTGTGTATGCAATGTTTGGTGCACATGGGATTCAGTCAAGCTTTGGTTATAGATTCTTGGAACATTCAATATTCTCTGCTTTGTGTCTATGAAAAATAATACTACAGAAAATATATTTCAAACTTATTGGAGAGGATTTTTTTTAAGATGGCTGGAAGATTTCCAGGAACTTGTTAAGACTCACCACTGCCTCTGATGAGCAAATCTTTTCCCCCTCCAGCCTGGCCATCAGTTTTGAACAAGCAGTTTTTTTCAGAGAAATGAACCACTTCAAAAGCTTGTGAAATTGCTTTGATCAGAGTATAGTGGAAGAAAAGATGTCTGCGTATCAGAAGCTCTTAAATCTCTGCTATCTACTCAATTATATTTTGTTTTTACGCCTAATATAATACTATGCATTATATTATGTATAGATTCCCAGAGAGACAATGACGATGTCCACATTAAAATACAACTCAATGTTATTTCCATTAAAAATATTGTTAAGCACAATGATTCATCTATTTGTTACTAAAATATTTGAATTGCAAGCAGTGTTTTCCAGCTTAAAACTTATTCTAGATATCAAACAACAAAGGTATCAGTAGAATACAGTAGAAAGATTGTTAACAGCTTACAATAAAGCATTCCAGGGCCTGAGACCTGTATTTTTTGCATTTCCTCTGAAGATGTGGCAAGACAATAAGGATTTTTCCAAGGATGTTAAAACTAGGGCAGGCTCGTATGGGAGAACAGACGTTTACAAATTGTCTAGTTCCAAGCCATATGGAATTTTAAAAGACATAACTACAACTTTACATTATTTTCAGATACTGAATGATAAGAGTGAAGTGGCTATAACGAGAGAAGAACGCTCTTAGAAGATTCAAAGCTTGTATTCACAAATTCATGGGCCATCCCAGTCAATTGATGGAGAGATGATTAGAAAAGGGAATCTGCAGGTTTATGCTCTTTGGATAGGAATACTTACTTTACATGTTTTTATATAATATGCCTCCAGTTGATGTCTCATCTTCTCCTCACTTACAATCCCTGGTTCTTCTTAATACACTTTCTGCCCACACCCTTTGCAGATGCTCCTTGCTACCTTGAGCTTACAGGTACCTTAGGCTTTCTTATCTTAATGTTACTTCCAGAACATTTTTCTCCAGAGGTTTCTACAAATTCCCCATTCCTAAGAGGTCTTTAAGGGGCGTGCATAAGCGCACAAGCATGCCTACCGTCCCTGTCCTATTGTTCCCTTTTATCTGAATCTACCTTATGTATTCATAATCTTGTCAATACTTGTATCTGTTTTCTAATATATGCTTAACATAAATAAATAAATAAAATAAATAATATTCATAGCTTTGTTTTTACACAGTTTTCTTGTTGTGCAAAGCTAATTGCCTCAACAGGAAACATTTCTTGTGACATCTGAATAGTAACTGGAATAATATTGCCTCCTTGTGGTGCAGTGGGGAATAAAACAAGAATTCCAAAATTTGGCCTTGATTGAATTTCCAGTATGTGGTATCTATCATTTTGACAGATATATTAACATTTTTAATATGATTTGTGTCTGTGTGTTCAAATTGCTTACAAAAACATTTGAAAATACACAAAAATATTTTCTAAAAACACTCAAAACTAGATTCACACTAAATAAAGTAGTTGCAGGATGTTTGCTACACTTTTCAGAGGCTGCTACTGCCTGTGTGATCCAGAAAATGCAGGAATCTGATTATAATTTATTTATATAGACAAAAAGTACTTTTGTAAAGCTTTACAAAGAAAAACCTTTAAAATCAGATGGATATTTACTAAGTAAGCAAGCTCTCAGTAAGAAGTCTCTTTTAAATAAAACAAAATGTAGAATTAGCTAACTTATGTTTTTTCTTAGATGATTTTTAAGACAGATTCCAGAATATGTTGCAACCTATAACCCTTTATTACACAATACTTTTAAACAGAGCACTCATACTGTTCTCTACTTTCTCCATCTCTCTACCCTCACTTTGTTTTTTTTCTGTGCTGCAATAGCTGCTGGAACTTAAAACGCTATGCTACATGATTAGCTCATCAGGTTTCAGGGTGTTTCAGCTGAACATGCTAAACTAAAAATGGAACTTTCTGCAAGCTATGACAATGCCTTCCCACTAAGACACCAGCTATCTTTGACAGTCGTGAGATGGCCTGTTTAGATGCCACCAATGATCCCTGCCCTTAATGAAATAAAAGACTGGCTCATAGAGGGGAAATGGGCATAGATGTGTCTCAAAATGTTATCTGGATGAGCAGATATTTTTTGTCAGGAAGGGAGAAACTAGGCTCTGTAAAATAATTTAAAAGCCCAATGGTTTTACAACCCTACTAAAGCTAAAACAGGAACAGATATGCTAAGCATACAAAGTGCAAAGTATAATACAAAGTATACAAGTTTGGGTATGTTGCTGAAAGCTTTACAATTTACCTTTTCCAAATCAAAATGTTACAATTGAATTTCTTCTACAATTGGTCTTTTTCAATTACAATTGAATTGAACAACTTTCAGAAGTTGGCTGTCAAGATGATTTCTTGTCAATGAAAGGATATTGACCTAAGAAATTTAAGTATGGTTTACTTCAGGCAAGTATCCGAGATATTACTTAGATGTTTGACCAGCACTGCAAACTAGTCCCTTGTTTATGATGCTCCTTTTTCCCTTCTGGGGACACCATCTGTGTGTTGTTCAGGGAAAAACAATAGATGGGAAACAATAGATCAGGGGTGTCAAACTCGCATCGTCACAACAGTATCATGTGACATATCGTGACTTTCCCCCCGTCGCTAAACCGGGCGTGGGCATTGGCAGTATGTGACGCATCAGGCCTGTGGCCCGTGAGTTCAACAGCCCTGCAATATATTTGTATGTAAAACAGTCTCTTTTAGTCCCTCTGAGGGCCAGTACTCTATTCATAAAACCTAGAGGTGGGTTTTAAATCTTCTTACTGCCGGTTCGCTCAGGGGTGTGTTGCAGCTGTGTGTGTGCTTTGCGCACTGTGTGCACATGCGCAGTGCTTTTAAAAAGCTTCTGCACATGTGCAGAAGCAAAATCCAAGATGGTGGCGCCTATGGTGCCAGCGAAAGAACTGGCTCCGGAGCATGGCAGGCCCAGGTTACTAAAGGTTTTACTGAACTGTGCTGGTAAGTTACTAATGGTTCGGTAGAACCTGACTGAACCATTAGGAACCCACCTCTGCTACACATTCAGGAGAACCCCACACATCATCACTATGCAAGGCAGCATTACATTGAGGAAACTATGAGACTGGGCTACCCTTTGCTGCAAGGTTAAACTGCTGGACTATCAGGTATAAACCAGCTAGAAAGGAAGCAAATTAAGAAATCAATTTCTGTGTATCATCCCCTTTGTCTGCTTTTCAGAAGACAGATGTTCAGACCTCTGTCTTCAAAGTTGAGCAGTATGAAATAACATGGGAAACCTTGAAATATAAAATGTTTAAGACTTCTTATGAATTCTATAGAGTAATCATTCTAAAATTATGGACATCAAGTTTTAATTGCTAGCTACTTGGCAGGGTAGTTTATAGGTTTATTCTTTCATTAGTAAAAACAGCAGTAACACCTCCAGTGAAAATGCATTGCTAATAAATAATTCTGAATAATTTATGACTATGAAGAATAAATATGAACAATTGCAATGAGACTGCATCTAGGTATAATTTTACAAATCAACCGCTTTCATGTGAAGAAATACATCTTGTGAATTTTACTAATTACAGAAAATAATTAGCATGCTGATAGCTGATGATTCCATTTTTAGGCATATTGTTGGTTAATGGCCCATGATGATTTCTGCTTTTTCTTAAATGGCACCAACTGCCAGGAGATCACTGTTATGCTCTGAAAGTCAGTCATCAGAGTTTGGAGAAGGTAACACAGCTCCAGCTGATTGGAGGAAATTATATAAACTGGAGGCTATAGAACAGGGGTGTCAAACTCGCATTGTCAGGCAGCGTCACGTGACATATCAGGACTTTCCCCCCCCCTTGCTAAACCTGGCATGGACATGGTCAGTGCATGACACACTTGGAGTTTGATAGCCCTGCTATAGAAGATACAAAAGTGGCATCATCATTTTGGTAGTAATTTTAATCCTTTCCCTCTATGTTGTTTTTCCAGTTCCTTGCACAGTTGACTACTGCCTGAATGTGCTAATGCAAGGGATCAAATAGATGCTCCAGGAGAGTGGGGTGGCCATGGCTGGCTTTGGACATCATGGTAGGCAAACATATTGGTTTATGACTTGGTACAATGTGCAAACTCAGGATTTGGACTGATTTAGTAAGCTAAAATTCAGTTAACCATGGAGGAATATGTTATGTAAATACAGCTTGCATGTGGTAGGTAAATAGGGAAGAAAAGTGAGCGCTACCAGAAAAATGGCATTACATAAAAAGTTTGATAGTCCATTCTAAAATGACCTGAATTGAGCTGTCACTGCTGCTGCATTTACTATTTGAAAAGCACAAAAGCAGAAATAAAAGGGGCAAATTTTGTAATGAAGAATCCAACTCAGTTTCCTGAGATTCAGAATATGTTTCTGCAGAAGAATTTGAGAGAGTAGACTGGCTTCATTATCTAACAGAAGGATTTGTTAAAGGTAAAGGTTCCCCTTGCACATATGTGCTAGTCAGGGGTGGGTTCTATTTATTTATTTTACTGCCGGTTCTGTGGGCGTGGCTTGTTTTGTGAGCATGGCTTGATGGTCATGTGACTGGGTGGGCATGGCCAACTCAATGTCACTCACGTCAAGGGGTCCCTCGCCTGACCCCTCCCTTCCCAGCCATTCCTTGTCACACCCAGCCTCAATGTATCTATAGTTCTCTAAAAATGTTGTTCACCTTTTTTCAACTTTATTACCTCCATACTATAGATGTATTTTCATGGCCCACTGAAAGGAGGAAATGGCTCACATGCTTTGCCCAAGAGTGTGATAGGCAAGAGGCTTTTAAGGGGCTGCCAGAAAGAAGGGGGGGAGCAATTTATTTTCCAAAGCACCAGAAGGCAAAACAAGAAGTAATGGATGGAAACTGAACAAAGAGAGAAGCAACCTAAAACTAAGGAGAAACCTTCTGACAGTGAGAACCAATATAGGTGCAGAAATATTTCAGCCATAATTTCACATATAAAATAGCCATTTGTATAATTCAATCTGTGTATTGTTCAAAACAGTAATTAGTATT
>JANHFT010008730.1:116686-141401 GCA_032467955.1 Pseudoxenodon macrops
CCTCCCTGTTTCTCTCTGGCTCTCTTTCTTCCCTCCCTCTCTCCTCCCTCTCTCTCTGTCTTTTCCCCTTCCTCTCTTTCTCTCGCTCCCTTTCTCCCCTCTTCCCTGTCTCTCTCGTTCTCTCCCACCCTGCCTTTCTCTGTGTCTCTCTTTTTCTCCCTCCCTTTCTCCCTCTCTCTCTCTCTCTCCCTCCCTCCCCCATTCTCTCTCACAAATTTGGATGTTGGCCAAATTTAGGCCTTTGTTTTTCCCCCTAGCAGGGGTCTCTCCACCTAGAGCAAAGCAGTCTGGGAGATAAAACCAGTGCCTACAAGAATAGTTTGAACGTGACTCTCTCTGGGAGGATGAACTAGGATAGGAACTGACATCGTGGAATTGAAAGGGTCTCTTGAAGGCATCTAGTTCACCCTTCACTCCGTTTTGACTCTTTTCCCTTCTTCCTTCCCCAGTTTGTCTTCTTCATGTTCAATAAATAGCATTTATTTTTCATCCCGTCCTTGGTCCATGCCAACCATATTCTTCCAATTAGTCCTCCATCTTCTGGGAGTCTTTTCCCATTAGCAATTTCGAAAGCTGGAGCCTCAAACCCCCAAAGCAGGGGTGAAATGCTCCCGGTTCGGTCCGGTTCGGCAGAACCGTTACCGGACATGGGGCCTGGTTCGCCGTACCGGTAAGCTGGCTGGCTGGCCACGCCCCCAAACCGGTGTCATCCCTCCCCGTCGCCGCTCACCCCGCCCTGCCGAGCCAAAAGGGGTGGGGGTGGAAAGAAAGAAAAGAGAGAGTGGGGAGGGAGGGAAAAAGGAGAGGAAGGAAGGACTGCAAACCTGGCACTAGAGGCAGCTTCAGAGGATAATCAAGGGTTGGAAGAGACCTGGAGGTCATCTAGCCCAACCCTGCTCCAGCAGGACATTCTTAAAGTGAGTTTCTGTCTTTTGATGCCTCAGTCACATGACCACACTAAGCCACGCCCACAAGCCACGCCCACAGAACCGGTAAGGAAAATTTTACATTTCACCACTGATGAAAACTGGTCATAAGTAACTTTGATCAGTGCCGTTATAACTTTGAATGGTCACTAAACTAACGGTTGTAAGTCAGGGACTACCTGTATAAGAGCTCCACCTTCCTTCCTAGAGTCTACCAGCTGCTCTTGTAAAACTTTAGAAGCACAGAAAAACAGTGACGGCTACACCCTGCCCTAGACAGTCCTGGATATATTAACCCAGTTACCTAGAAATGCAAAGTGCTATGGCTATTTTCATTCTATATCCTGTTTGTCCTTCATGAAGCCTATGTCAGAAAAGCTGTTTTTGTTATCTTAGAAGCTTAACATTTTGAGCATGAGGCTGATTCTGGGTCAGGTTAACCCACCTCCCTTTCCATCCCCTTCTAAATAGCTGGCATTTGAGAACTGAGGCTATTCAAGGTTGTACTCAGTCCTTAACACTAATATTCATTGAAGGCTTTATCCCTCACGATTTTGTGAGTACCCTCTAGTCCATCCAAGTTTGTAGCCATCAATATATCTTGTGACATGATGTTTTAATTAAACAGAGGTACATTACAAAGCTCCTTGCATTTAGCTTCAGTGGAGTGAAGCACGTTGCATGCTCTAGATGGGAATATTTGAACATTGGAGTTCATAGTTTTGCCTTTCTGCTTTTAGCTAAATTTTCACCTCAACCTCTAAACTACGGTATTTATGTATCAGGGGTGGGTTCCTCTTACCTCCCTACCGGTTTGCGTCGCATCGGAAATGTGCATCGGGGTAAAAACTCTCTGCACATGCGCAGAAGGCTTTGCGCATACACAGAGGGTTTTTTCCAAGCCGATTTCAAGCAGCAGCGAACAGAGGATGGGTTCGGGGGGGGCAGCCAGCCGTTGCTACCAGTTTGGCAAGCGGGGGCAAATTTCCGCCACCGGTTCAGCCGAACAAGTCCAAACCAGCGGCAACCCACCACTGTTATGTATCCATGTATCTATCATCTATATATCTCTCATCTACGTTTCATGTATCTTAGAATATAACACAACCCTCCAATGCTAAAGTGTCAAAAACTGCCTTTAACTTTCTAATAAGCAAGATTAAAACATGAAGGAATTGGAGATGACAGAGGTTGAAAAGAAGGAGGTGTTCCTGCCCCCAAATATCACCTGGTCCCAGGTATCCAGCAGCATAACATCACTTTCACTCAGATCATCTTGAGTAAAGTCAGTTATCTCAATGACCACAAAACGTCCAGTTTTGTTGGAGCATTCAAAAAGCCGTGGAGGATGATCAGGGATCTCTTGCTGCAGTCTGCAAGACAAAGATGGATTAGGTGACCTAGATCCTTCAAGATGGCCAACCACTGAGGTTGCTAAACTGTCCCTGCAGACCCAGTCAACTCTACAAAAAAAAAAGATATGAACCCTGGAAGCATCCTCAAGAACATCTGGAGAGCCACAAATCCTCCACCCTTGCTCTAGGCCTCACTAACAGAGGCTCCAAAATTGTATGGATGGAGGCTGGATAATAAAGTCTCAGATCAGCAGACTCTTTCCCCAACCTCTTTATTTATATTAGGTTGTATCTAGCAGAAATCTCTCATGACTGGAATAGTTTACTGCAGGGGTGTCAAACTCAAGGCTTAGGGGCTGGATCTGGCCCACGGGGTGCTTAGATTTGGCCCACAGGGCCACTCTGGAAACAGCGAACGACCGGTCTGCAGTGCCACTGCCAATGAAAATGGAGTTTGCCGTTTTCACTGGCCGAGAGTTGCAGGAGGCCGTCGCAGATGAAAATGGAGCTCGGGACCCAGTTTTTTCTGGCAGAGCGCTCGGGCCACCACAGGCGCCCCAATATGAGTGATGTTGAGCTGGCCACGCCCACCCCAGCTCCCCAAGGTCAACACAACCCTGATGAGGCCCTGAATTAAATTGAATCTGACACGCTTGGTTTACAGCACCTGGGGGAAGCTTTTCACCTAGTGAAGCTTTTCTGCTTTCCTTGCAATCCCTCAAAAATCTGCTCTGGGTGATTCTTCTTTTTATTAGTTAGAGCATTTTGAGTTGAACTCTAGTGGGAAGATCCTGCCGATGGAATAATTTTTAAAAGTTCTTAATTCAGCTGTACATCAACTACATCTTGCTTTTCTTTTACCGTTTATCCTTCAAAAGTGCTACCAAATCCTTAAAATCAATGTGACAAGGTTTCCAGTAAAATGTATTTAAAACTTTTGAGTTAGTGTACAAATGCACAAATTCAAACATTAAACATAAATATTTAACTCAAAAAAAATTATACAGTAATAACTAGTAGCCGTAGAAATAATTTCAGCTTATGAATTAAAGGTCCAGTTAAAGTCCCTATAAAATAAAATAAAATGGCCTCTTTGGAAGATTTCAAACTAGGCTTAGTGAACATTCTGAAGAAGGCCAAAATATTAATGATTGAGATAAAAGTCATTAAAGTGTTGCAGTGGCCTAGAGGTGGAGCTCTTGCCTCACAATCAGGAGGCTGTGAGTTCGATCCTAGGTAGCGGCAGATATTTCTCTCTCTGGGTGCAATGTGAAAATATCTGCTGCGAACTCTGCATTGGTGACAGGAAGGGCATCCGGCCAGTAATCACTCAGCTCCATACAGTTGCCCTGACTCCACCCCGATGCAAGGGATTACGGGGTCATTAAAAGACAAAAAAAAAGAAGAAGTCATTACTTTTTATCACTTGAATAAGGGGCTTTGCCTCCGAGCAGCTCCCAAAATTCAGCCGGTTCTTGTCCCTCAGCCACAGTCTGTTGAAGTCCGTCACAGATAATAGCAGCCAGCTCCTTAGCCATTTCTCGTTCATCTCCACTAGAACCCTGCCATGAAAACCACAGAAGTGGGGGTGGGGAAACCAGGGGTGGGTTGTGAATATTTTTGCTCCCAGTTTACTCTGGGTTGCGCTGCGTGTACATGCGTGAAGCAATAAAAAACTAAGTTCTAGCAAAAATTAGCTTCTGCGCATGCGCAGAAACAAAATCCAAGATGGCGGCGCCCACGGAGACACCGATGGAACCGGATCCGTGACATCACCGTGGAATTACTACCGGTTCTATAGAGCCGGATAGAACCGGTAGGAGCCCACCTCTGGAAAAAAAACCACAGAGAAGTAGAACCATTGGGTAGAAATACTATCCAGTTTCGTTTCTCCTCAAACTTTCTTAAATAAAAACCAATGAATTCTCCCTCTTCCCTAAAAGCCTAAATTCTGAGTGCCAAATAATCATTTTATTTTAATTGTGCCTGTATGAACGGACTCAGTTCCTTCTGATGTAAAATAGCAAAATAAAGGCCATTGTCATAATGACTTGGAAGTTAGGGCTAATGTAGACATTTTTTCCAACTCCTAAAGCTCTTGGTCTCACCTTGCCATACCATAGGTAATGGTCTCCCTGTGTCTTCAGCAGGAAGACATCGTTGGAATTGAGAGATGCAGCAGAAGCCGGGACCTCCACTGCTTTTCTGTTGAAAATCTCTATTCCACGGATCTGGAAGAGCCTCACTGGGGGTTCCAGTTCGTTTCTGTCTTTCCTGGATGTCCCGCCCTGCAGAAAATGTGACAAAAAGACAGAACAAACCAACTTTGCTTCAAACCAAATTCGTGAATACAAAAGGCACCCTCAGGTGTTTTTTTTCACCAACTCCCATCAGTACAGCTGATGGCAAAGGATTCTGGGAGTTGTAGGCTGAGACATCTGAAAGATACCATGTAATTTAGACTTGTATTATTAAGATGATCTGCAGTTTTGCTAAGGTGAATAATTGGGTGAATAATTTTCATTTATCATGCAAATCACTGGAAGACTTGAAGGACCAGGTTAGGTTATTCTAGAGGAAATCTGTGTAGTACCGTGTTTCCCCGAAAATAAGACAGGGTCTTATTTTCTTTTGCCACCTGAAATAAGAGCTTGGCCTTATTTTCGGGGAGGTCTTATTTTTGAGCTGCAGGAGGCAGCGAGCATGGTCATCTCATGGCTGCTGCTGTGTTTTGGGGAGGGCTTATTTTTGGGGGCGGGCTTATTTTAGCACATGTGCTCAAAAGTTTGATTGGGCTTATTATCCGGGGAGGTCTTATTTTCAGGGAAACAGGGTAACTAAGGATCAACATTGGCTTCACGGCACATAGTCAATCAAAATGTAATTAAAAAATATTTCAGGGTGGAATGATATTATGACTTTCAAAAAAATTCTGTGATGACTTGTTTTCCAATGTTACTGGAATTATGCAATATTGTCACCACATATGGAAGAAGGATCCAATCTGTTTATTGCATTCCCAACATTTCAAGGAAACAGAGATGCTAATTTTAATAACTGTAACTGGAATATTTGAAGTAAATTTAATACTTTTACTTTTCCCGCTGCTCCACCTCTATTAGCATATTCAACTTTTGCATCCATTTAATCATATAATCTTTGACGTGTCACCATTGTTTTGAGTTCAGACTTTAAGGAAACCTAATGCTAAGTACAGATTTTCCACCTCAGAATGTTTTTCCCTGCAGTAAAAATGAGATAAAATGGAAATGGATGAGGCCCACTATATTTAAAAAGGTACCCCACTCTAGTTGTCAAAAAGTTATTTTCAGTCAGGACTTCAAAGACTTCTAATCCTAAATTCAGTTTCCTCAGTATGGCTCTTTCCATAAGTTTTCCAACTGAATCAAAATAGAAAGCTAAGGCCTCCAATTATCAATATTATGGCACTCTGAATTTGACTGTGACACTTATTTTGATTCTAGACTTCAAGAAAGTCTAATCCTAACCTAAGGGTGATTCTCCTCCCACTGTCAGTTTCTAAACATAGAATAATAGAGTTGGAAGGGACCTTGGAGATCATGTAGTCCAGCCCTCTGCTCAAGCAGGAGACCCTACACCATTTCAGACAAATGGTTGTCCAATCTCTTCTTGAAAGCCTCCAGTGATGGAGCATCTACAATTTCTGAAGGCAAGCCATTCCACTGGTTGGTTGTTCTTACTGCCAGGAAATGTCTCCTTAGTTCTAGGTTGCTTCTGTCTTTGATTAATTTCCATCCATTGCTTCTTGTCTTGACTTCTGGCGCTTTGGAAAATAGGTTGACCTATTCTTTGTATATTCTTTGTAGTAGCCCCTCAAATATCGGAATACTGTTATCATGACTCCCCTAGTCCTTTTCAAAGACAAGACATACCCAGTTCCTGCAATCATATGTTTTATGATTGCCCCCTAATCATTCTTGTTGCTCTTCTTTTCACTCTTTTAAGAATCCCAACACCTTTTTTATATTGTGGTTGACCAAAACTGGATGCAATATTCCAAGTGTGGCTTTACTAAGGCTTTGTAAAGTGGTACTAGAACTTCACATGATCTTTTTACCAAGAGCAAAATTGAAGATGCAAAATGCAAATGTAAGAGTTCCACTTAATTTGTACTGCAAATGTAACATTCACACTTGTTTTGTGTCTAGACCTTAGGACATGTTAATCCTAATTATGTGGAGATTTTCTATTAGAATGTCTTTTTCTCGTAGTGTTTCCCTTGAAGGAAAGGTGAGCAAAAAGGGAAATGTGAGATTCTTCTTTTGAATATAAAAAAAGCACCCCAAATCTAACCATCACAGTCCTTTGACAGTCCCTAGACTTCAGGTGATCCTTATCCTAAGCGTAAGTACAGGATTTTTTTCCCTCAGAATATATTTGTCCCATAGTTTTTTCTATGAGGTAAACTAATCAAAAAGAAAATGTACGGTAATATGCTCACTACCGGTATACATACAATCTCAACCTGAATTTCAATGTCATACTTATTCTAAATTAGATTTCAGGAAGTGCTAACTCTAACAGATGCAAATCTTATCTCAGATTCAGTTTTTTCCATAGGATAAAACTAAGCCAAAAAAACCCAACCCCAAAATGTAACAGCTCACTAAGGATAAAATATCAACTCGAATCTTATCATCCACTGCTTAAAGGCCTTTGTCAAAATCAAATTAAATGAGTGCATGCAGTGTAATTAAAAATCACCCATCTGAATAAGTAATTTGAGGGAGTTTCTAGCCAAGTTAAGGAAGCCCATCCTTGTTATCCTGAATCAGACAAAATCTATTAGCTTAAAGTATTATGTTAGGAAAAACCAACTGCAGATGTACAAGTACAAGTTTTTGTGCAGAATTATACTCCATAAATGGTCTTTTAGGATAAAAAAAAAATCATTAACAGATTAGTTATTTAAGTACAAGGTTAATTCTTGACATTGAAGCATGCTGACAAATCTTAGTCTACCTTTCTTCTATGAAAGGAATGATAATTTTCAGTAAGACGCATAAAGTAACCTAGTATCTTTTATCATCTACACAGCCAATTCTGTATACTTTTTTCAGAAATTGTGTAGCAAGAAAATTAGTGGTGAGAGGGAGAAGTCAGTATTTAAAATGTATTTCAATCTTCCAGAGTCTTTGAACTTTTTGTCACTGCGTACAAAAAGTGCTCCAGCCTGATTATTGCATTTCCAGCAGTTCTTGAGCACGAGTTATCTATTTTGGCAATCGGTTTGGTGGCAAGAAAAAGCCAATGAATAAGCATCTTGCACCAATTTTCTCTGAAGTCAGATCTTTGTGGTAAATGTAATATTTATCTTCTATTGGTCTTGTCATTGCTGCATATCAAACTTACAGATTTACAGATAACAGAGTTGGGAGGAACTTTGTAGGTCATCTAGTCCAAACCCCTGCCCAAGTAGGAGACCCTACACCATTTCTGATGAATGGTTGTCCAGCCTCTTCTTAAAAGACTCCTGTTACGAAGCTCCCACAACTTCTGAAAGCAAGCTGTTCCATTGGTTGATTATTCTCACTGCCAAAAAGTTCCTCCTTACTTCTAGGTTGAATCTCTCCTTGATCAGTTTCCATCCATTATTCCTTGTCTGGCCTTCGGGTGCTTTGGAAAATAGTTTGACACCCCCCCCCCTCCTCTCTGTGGCAGCCCCTGAAATACTGGAACACTCCTATCATGTCTCCCCTGGTCCTTCTCTTCACTAAACTAGCCATACTGAGTACTTGCAACAGTGTGTCGTATGTTTTAGCCTCCAGCCCCTAATCATCTTGGTTGCTCTTCTCTGCTCTCTTTCTAGAGTCTCAACGTCTTTTTTATAATGTGGTGACGAAAACTGGATGCAGTATTTTTGTGGGAGAGTAGATGCTGCATAAATCTGTTTCCTACCTGAAAGATAACAAGCTTGCCTTTGAAGATGGCCAGGAAGTGACGTGGCTCCTTCCCCATATTCACTCGGACCTGCACAGGTTCCCCATTGAATTGTTGATCCATTTGCACTGCAAGGTAAGCCGAGGCAGCAAGTTCATCCACTGTTGCATGGCGTCCCTGGATATCATAGAGAAAACACTACATGGTTTAATTGGGAAGGAATTGTGGCTGCTATTGTCGTCTTACACTTACAGTACGCATTGGTTAAGAATCACCACTTGCATGTCTCATTAGCGGTCTTGGAATTAGACTGGCGAGATCTGGGTTTAAATCTGCAGAGATCCTGATTGTAACATCTAATCTGCTTCACAAAGCGTTTTATGCAGGCGAAATTTCTACCTGTCTACCTAAGCTTGTTATGGAGAGATTTGAATTCAGATTTTATAAGAGTAGGTGCTAACACTCTGGAATAATCGCAAGAGATGATATAAATCTATTTCAGAAGCAAGTAATATATCTTATCTCCAGCTAGCTTTGAAATTTAAGTTGTAAAACACTATGATGAGATATCTGTGGCGATTCTCTGTCTGTATGATTTCATCATAGCTGAGATAACTATGATGAAATCAGCAAACTTGAAAAGGGGTGATCCAATTTTCTGTCCTCACATCAATTGTCTCACTGAAATACTGACATTTATCCTTATATTTTATCCTCCACTGCTAAAAACATGGGAGAGGGAAGGATAAGAACAAGGCAATAACATAAATAAAGATCTGGACCTGTTCCTAAACAACCTGGGTCCAGTGCCATTTATATAGAGTACATTATGTTGAAATTGCTAATATATATTGTGGACCTAGGTCCTAGGAAAATGCAGGGAGGGTTCAAGGAAACAAATCACTTTATAGCAGATTGTAGCACAACGTAAATATTCTCAGGCCTTGGAGAACAATTCTTTCACTGCCTAGCGAGATCCAGTGTATAAGCCAGTGCTTCCTATTTTTCCCCCCTTCATCACCCCAAACCCTTTAGCAGAATGTCCTTTTCCCCCAATGTGGGGAAAACACTTTTAAGTCAATCTAAATATCCCTGTTGTCATGTGTTGTTAACTGAACAAAACCCACTTTTACCCAATTTGGGATCATTAGAATGAGCTATTAATTAATCATGAAATGTAAATTCAATTATATCAACTATGGGCAATTCAATCCTGGTTTGAATTCAAAGAAATTGCTGGTACCTGTTAAGGATGTCTATGGAGATTCTCAGTCATCCAGGTCATGGTTGTCCCAAAGGTGCTTTTTAAAAAGGCAACTGGACTTTTTTGTTTTTTCCCTGAAGACATTTCGCTTCTCATCCAAGAAGCTTCTTCAGTTCAGAGCAAGAGCTTCTTGGATGAGAAGCGAAACGTCTTCAAGGAAAAAACAAGGAAATCCAGTTGCTGTCAGGGTTCCAAGTAACACTCCTAACAGAATCAAAACTCCGAGGCAGGCATTTTCCTCAAAGCTTGAATTTACTAGAGATGTCATATTGGCACATCTGGGAAAACCCGAATCTGAAAGCCCCAGGTTTTCCACACCCAAAGTAAAGTCAAAGTTCCTTCCCCTCCGTCCACATGTGTATCACATGGTCCAATCAGGTCACTGTCCCAACCGTAGTTGACTTCCAGTCATGCCTCCCCAGATGCAGGCTGAACGTCCTTGACTCCCAAGGGAAAAATGTTGTTATGACTACACACCCCACACTGTCTCCACCGCCCTCTCCCGTTCTCACGGCTTGCCCATCCACCGCTGTGGCAGCCCTGAAGACTCCAATTAAAGGTTGCTCCAGGGCTGACAGTTGCCTTTTAAAAAAAGCACTTTTGGGACGCCTGTTTAGAAGCTTTACACCTACCTGCCAGATGTAAAGTATGTAATGTGGCTTATTTTTCAACTCATAGGAATACAGGATTAAGTAGCAGTCTCCACCATAGAAAAATCCATGCCATTGTTTGTCCACTTCTGCCAACTCCAGGTTCTCAATCCTCCAGATCTAGAGGTGATCAGACAAAGGACAGATAAAGCTGTTGTTTGGGGGGGGGGATGTATAGCCTTTCTAACTTTTAACTTCTTGAGATGGATAATAATAATAATAATAATAAATACACCTGGTACCATGTCCAAGAATTCTATAAAGCACATTAAGAAATTGCAGCTTCCTGCAATAACACCAGCAGAACTGCAAAAAACTGCACTACTTGGAACATCATATATTTTAAGTAGGTACTTGGTTTGATACCTAGGACGCTGGCAGCAATCCCTATCAACCATTAGCACCAGTCAGTGTATTTGTGATGCATTTTTGAATGTTCAGTTGACTGAGTTTCATGTTTAATGAATAAAAGAAATAATAAGAATATAATTAAAAATAATAAAAATATCCTTGAAGATGGGTAGCGCATTAACTCCTTCCAATGCTTTTTGTTGCATTCATTTTCATCTGGGAAGGTTCAGAAACAGTCTCATTCTAGGAAGAAAAAGAGTCGCCATAGATATGGGAAATGCCTACTATAATAGGCGACAGAGAACCTAAATTTGCATATGGAGCAATCCTGGGGAAAGGTTGCTCCCTATTTAGTACTACCAAAGATCTAAGAACCTTTCCCCAAAAACCCTCTCGAGTATCTGTCTACACATAGATCTCTCTGTAAAATGGGGACAAGAGAAGGCTAGATCTAGCTAGGTCTGTTCTTGAAACAGTGATACTCAGGAAAATTACAGCGAGAGTAGATAAATTCTCCCAAAATAACATCAATATACTAGCAAAACAAGGGAGGGTCCTTCCCTTAGCAAGATCTCCCCTGCCATGACTAGTGGAGGAGGCTGTACAATACTGTATCATCGTCGCCAGAATGAATGGTAGAAAGGCAGAGTAGTAGATATGTATCAATTATGAAGAACTCCTCAAAAGGTAAAGAAAACAGAATAAATCCCTTCGGCCCAGACTACTGATTGTGGTCATCTACAGATAGGTAGAGTTTTAAACAAGACAAATCCTTTCAGTCTAAAGTTCATTCCCTCACCACATTTTATTGTATTTGTAAACCAAGCTACTATTGTCTTATACAAGAACAAAGGGTGCACCAGAGTCCACCCCCAACAGGACATCATGTGGTTATCAAACATCCCAGTTCAAACAGTTATTGTGTAATAAATCAGTTCTTGCTTTCCTCTTTTTGCATGTGGGAGATGCATGTGCTCTGTTGAGTTCATCTGAGTTTTCAGACATTCTTATATGAATGCTGCTTTGTGCAAATTGTGAAGTGAATTAGATGGATGAAAGCTGTGTGTGTGTGTTTTTTGTTTTGTTTTGTTCCCTTGCTTTCCTGAACCCTTGTCTCTCTTGCTTTCACCTCCTCCTGCTGAAAACAAGGCACAGAGTGAATCAGCATCCTACTCTGAGGGTCACAGGATGATTGTTGGTGTAATAACAGTGAGCAATTTGGTGGATAGGAACAGAAGATTCCAAAGAGATAGTTGAATCTAAGCAACCTTTGAAGCTCCAGGAATAGCAAATCATTTGCAGCTCATATTTTGTTCCTCATTACCCCTGTCTTCTCCCTCTACGTATATAAAACATGGCATTCTTTGGTAGATAATACTTCTTTCAAAATTCTGGTGAACAATTACATTAAACATTTGTTTGAGAGTGGATTTATGAATGCCAGAGACTGTGCTTTTTCAGACTGCTCTTTCAGTGATGTACTAGAATTCCATTGTTTTATTATTATTCCTGTTATTCATGAGTTGGCTTGTAATGTTTAAAAAAACAAAACAAAGGAAGTATTCTTTTCAAATACTTTTAGGACTTGTAGATCCGCCCCTCCTCACTTTCAAATTTGCAAAGGGGTTTCATTAGAAAAACACGGATAAATGACATGTTTCAGTGGGGTAGACAGTATTTTAATTGGCCAAGTGTGATTAGAAACATATCTCCAATGCATAAGCTCTCAATATACATGCAAAACAATAGAGTAATAATAATAATCATAATAATATCAATAAGAGAAAGTAGTAGAAAGAATGAGAAGGATAATAGTAATACAGTCATATTACATGGGTAAATATAATTATAGACAAGACAGTATTGTGGGAAATAGGTGTACAGCAGTGTGATGGTACAAAGGAAAAAACTGTGTGTGGTTGTTTTGGCATGCAATGCCTTGTAGTGGCATCACAAGGGGAGGAGTTGAAATAGTTTATGTTCATGATGTGAGGGGTCTGTAGATATTTTCTCAACCCTCCTTCTGACCCGTGCAGTATACAAGTCCTCAGTGGAAGGCAGACTGATTGCAGTTGTTTTTTCTGCAGTTCTAACTATTCACTGAAGTCTGTACCTGTCCTGTTTGATTGCTGTACCAAACCAGACAGTTATAGAAAAACAAATAAAATATAATAATTTCTGTCTAGAATGGTATCATCAGTTCCTGGGGCAATTTGATGACAGGCCTGTTCCATCTCCTCTCCTTAGAAAATATCTTACACTTTTCTTCTTTGTGTGCATGTGCATATTCATGCTTTCACCATCGCTCAGTTGATGAAAGGCCCATTTCAGAGAGCACGAGTGCCTTCCTTCTGCAGCAACACGTGCAAAATTAGGAACTGGGTGGGTGAGGTAAATGCATGCATGGGAAATGGTCATTTTAAAGCAGCCACTCCCTATTTTTTTCCTCTTTTCTTAGGTATTAATTAATGATAATTGAACCCAAATGAACCCTGCTATGTATTTCAGGAGACTTAGCATTGTGAATAATCATAAAAATAGGCAGAAAACTGTAATGCAATGGCTTGTTTAGATATTTGCTCAATAGAATTTTGTGTAAAGATATTGGCGGACTGGAATTAATTAGCACAACTCATTTCTGGCTACTCCCTGTTTATGAACTACTTGAAAGAAAAAGGGCAAACATTTGATTTCTAAAAAATAAAATTCGGGGACTCGGTCTTAAGAGAACAGTCTTGCCTGTTGTGTGGTATATGAGCTGACATAACCATTTTTTTTGGTTTTCCCTCAACCTGGCTTTTGCCATTGTGTCTGGGAAGGACTCCCAGGGCCTCAAAATAAGGAGCAATCTGAGGTTGTCTTTAATTTTGATCAGACATGCAATTTGTCAGATTTCACTGGTGTGAAGTTTCTTCTCTTTTAAATGAAATAAAGGAATTTAGAAAAGAGATGATGATGATGATAATAAATGGGAAGTTGTTGTGACCCATTTATGGACTTGGGATTTAGCACCAAAACATGCTTAGGTTGTCCCTCGCTGACCTTTTAGGAGCACTGGCAAAACAGCTGCCTGTGCTTCTCAGGAGGCAGAGGACTTCTTCCACCAGAGAGAAAAAGAGATGCAAGACAGTGCATCTCTGGTGCTGCAGAGAGATCCATTGGGCTGTCTTCTCTCTCCAGCAAATCAGTTGTCTAACTGTACATATTTGAAGAAGTATAGGAATTTAGAATAGGTACTTTCATCTACTTTGTGAAAGTAAAATAATGATTATGTAAAGACTTTCGTGAAATTTAACTGTGTATATTATCTTCTTGCCTGTACTCACAAAATCTAGTCAGTTGATAAAATCTTAGGAGCTCCTTTGTCAAAGACTAAATAAGAACATAAGACAAGTTTTATTGATCCAGATCAAAGGTCTCTTATTTATCCAGACAAAAGCATTCTGCTTCATTTGTGGCAATCTACTTGTTACTGTGTTCCCATAAATTGGGTATGAAAGCAGTAATGTCTTTAGTTTTTCAGCAATTGACAAAGAGCGGCCTACTGTCTCCAGTACTAGATACCATAACTACCAGCCTTGTTTATTTGTTAAAGTAACATTCCTCTTCTTTACTGGAGGTGATGATAGTTTACTTTTCATTTGAAATGGGTTGAGTTGAATATGACTGGTCAGAATCACCCAGGGGATTTCCATAGCTACAGGGAGGCTTAAACCAGGTCTCCACAGTCCAACAACTTAACTACTACATCACACTGTCTTTCCTTATCTAACTATAAATTTATTTACTCTCCCTTCAAAGTTTTCCAGGCAGTGTCTATCACTACATTTTTTTAAGGAATGAATTTCACATTTTTATAGCATGATCTGTGGAGCAGTACTTCTCTTTATTTGTCCATAATTTTAATTTCATAATTTCAAACCATTCAACTTTACTGTTTTCAGACCTGTCTGTTGAAGTAGTGAAGAGAGAAATTTCTTGGCTTAACAAAACCATCCTGTTGTCATCTTCATACTTTTCTGAAGGGACCTATCTGTATGTCCTAATGAAAGTGGATTGGCCCAACATGTCTTACTAACACTAGTATGTAATTTTTTTTTCATATTATGTCTTCCTGTTACAGCTTGAAGCTGACAAGTTGATTCTTCCGGTAAATTCTGGACCGCTCAGCCCCACTCCCAGCCCCAATCCAAAGCAAGAGGCAATCATAATCCCCGTGGAACCATCTCCCTTGGAAAAGAACAAGTGCTTCTTTGTGGATGAATCCGAACCTCTTCTTCGCTGCGATTCCACCTCCAGCGGTTCTTCTGCTCTTAGCCGAACAGGCTCTTTTATTACCAAAGGTACTGATATCTGCTAGTCTGGAACCTCAGTTGTTCACAGGGCCATTGTTTAATTTCATTCAGAATCGGATGTAAAGGGAACAGATGGGACATATTCAGAATGCAGACTTCAGGTTTGTCCTGCAATATATATATGTCACAATATAAAAAGACATTGAGACTCTAGAAAGAGTGCAGAGAAGAGCAACAAAGAGGGTTAGGGGACTGGAGGCTAAAACATAGGATGAACAGTTGCAAGAATTGGGTATGACTAGTCTAGTGAAAAGAAGGGCTAGGGGTAAAATGATAGCTGTCTTCCAATATCTAAGGGGCTGTTACAAAGAAGACAGGGTCAACCTATTCTCCAAAACCTAAAGGCAGGATTATAAGCAATGGATGGAAATTAATCAAGGAGAAAACCAACCTAGAATTAAGGATACATTTCTTGACAGAAGAAATTTAGCGGAATGACTTAGCTTCAGAAGTTGTGGGTGCTCCATAACTGGAGGTTTTTAAGAAGAGACTGAACAGTCACTTGTCTGAAATGGTATCGTGTCTCCTGCTTGGGCAGGGAGTTGGACTAGAAGACCTCCAAGGTCCCTTCTGACTCTGTTGTTCTGTAGTTCCATGGCGTCTTCAACAATCCCTTATTTAAAAAATTGAGTTTAGTATTATAGATGGTCCTTACTTAACAATGGTAATTGGGACCAGAAACTCCATCACTAAGAGAGTTGCAAAACTGACATGCAGCTATCCCAGTTGCTGTCGTTAGCCAAATCCCATGTGACTGCAGCATCTCCCATGGTCATGTCTTTTGTAACATCCTGCTGGGTCACCCATTGATTTTGCTTGTCAGACACCAGTAGTGAAGATCACAAAGATCACCAGTAGTGATCACATAACTGTGGGACACTACAACTGTCGTAACTGCAAGCTGGTTGCTTAGCATTCAAAGTGTGATTGTCCAACTGAGGGGACTCTATGAGGACTATGCACTATGCAACTTCAAGGAACAGTCATAAATGAAATAGTGCCATTGTAATTTTGAATGGTTCTGGATGAGTGGTTATTCAACAAGGAGTGCCTGCATACACTAACTTAGCCATTGTGCTCTTATTTTCAAGTGATACTGATCACACTTAGGTCTTTTAGGGAAATCAGTGGTATCTGAGACTTCTGAGCCCAACTCATTTATTATGGTACAACTGGTTCTTTCTGGCTTAAACTATACCAGGAGGAGAAATGGGGGCTGTTACTGCTGCTTTGGCAACCATACATGCACTGTGTGAACAAAATCATCATTCACCTGCTGTGTAAGTTTGAGGATCAAGTCATATTGTGCTTGGATCACAATGGTGTAGGGTATCACCACTTTGTCTCTGGGCAACAAACTCATAGCCCAAGCAGTAAAAGAGTAAACTACAGTTTATTCTATGGCAAAAGTATGGTAAAACAGCAGGCTAAAAAAAAAAATCAGCTTTTGAATATAGAGGAAAGGAGACTTCAGTGACCCTGATTCTCTCATTCTCTCATTTCATTACTCCATATTTAGGCTTTCTTCTGTTAGACAGTTGGGGCACACAGGGAGCTTACAAGGTGGAAGTCTCATGATGAATTGAGAGCCATTGATCCACTCTCCCTATGATTCTGGGCAGCTTGCAAAAATGTCACAAAAATAATAATTCTGCTACAAGCAATCCAAATAAACATATAAAATGCTATAAAAGACAAGGAAGAAGATTTTATGCTGAAGAAGGTGGGTGGGTGGAGGTGGTGGTGTTCAATCCCGGTGGCAGTTTGTTTCATAATGCAGATCCTGCCATGGAGAAACTAGTGGTCTTTATTGAAGTTTTTGTGGCAGGACCTGTCCCCAAAATCCCCCCACTGATGGTCTTAGACTGTGGCTTGGACACTGAAACAGGCCAGTCTGTAAGCAGACTATGAAAACAGGCCAGTCTGAATTCGGCATCTGAGCCAGAAAGCAGCACTAAAAAGACTGCCAAGCCTACTGAATGGTAACATAGCCTGGGGCAATTCACTCCTTGCAAGTCTGTGATTAACAGCCACTTTATCTTCTCTTTTGTTAGAAAAAAAAGACACGGTGCTGCGCCAGGTGCGCCTGGACCCTTGTGACCTGCAGCCCATCTTTGACGACATGCTTCACCTTCTAAACCCCGAAGAACTGCATGCTATTGAGAAGATTCCACAGGCAGAAGACAAGCTGGATAGGCTTTTTGAAATTGCCGGTGTCAAAAGCCAGGAGGCGAGCCAGACTCTACTGGATTCCGTTTATAGCCACCTGCCTGATCTGCTTTAGACGTGGGCCACCAGAGGCCCTTTGCACCTACACAGTGGCTGCTGCTTGTATGCGCTTGGCACATGTTACAGATAAGACATGGGCAGGATATTTTGTAGAGGTCGTGGCCAGTATTTTCCTCTTAAGTTTTCTTTTTTTTCATTCTTTCTTTTCCTTTTTGTCTTCTGAGAGTAGTTTGCTCTCATGTTTATGGTTTGAATTAAAAGATGCTGTTTCCCCCTCTTCTATTACAACATTTTAATTTTTCATTCAAAGCTGTAATTGTAGCCACTTAAAAACTATGGATTATACATTCATAATTTACTTATTGGATTTGGACTTGCATTTTAATCCTTTTAACTTTTCAGGAGCCTTTT
Source organism: Pseudoxenodon macrops (assembly GCA_032467955.1). NCBI lineage: Eukaryota > Metazoa > Chordata > Lepidosauria > Squamata > Pseudoxenodontidae > Pseudoxenodon > Pseudoxenodon macrops. The sequence continues at coordinate 134,150 of JANHFT010008730.1, forward strand.
GGATTTTTCTTTAATTCCAGTTTGATTTTTCTTGCCCTCTCATTACAGATACTTTGAATTCTTCTTCTCTGCTCTTTTCATGGTTAGTTAGATCTGCTTTTCCTCAAGATGACTTTAAGAAAAACTACTGCTGAATGATGCACATTCACTGATATTTTACTAGCACAGCTATTTATTGTATGGTTTTCACGTGGACAAACAGATAACAATAAGTGACTTGTGCTTCTCTGGAACTAGAATGCTGAAACATTTCAACTGTAACTTCTTCAGCCTTCCAGACAATGAGACCTTGGCCTGCAGCTGAATGTAATTCTGTTTGCTTGACCTAAGGGAGAGATGTTGCCCCTGTAGGATCTCAGCAGGCTTGATCGCTTGGGAGTAGCACCTGGAGCTGGACTCTGGAAAGTAAAGGAGAACCCTGGTGGTGCCACATTTCTCATTCTATAAGATTTATTGATATGTGCTTCAAAATTGTCCTTTTGTGGGTTTTTATACAGATGTGGCCAATAAGTATATTTCAAGGCCTTCATGTGGTCTTTGAAATTCTTCCCCATCCCCACTTCACTTTTTATTAAAAATGCTGCATTGTGAAAAATCCTGCCTCTGCTATATTTGCATTTACTGTGCTCCAGGAATAAATCGATCTACAATCATGCTTATTTAGGAGTCGATATTGCAAGGTGGCAACATGATGAGAGGTGATGGAAGGAGAGCAAATTTTTTTTGAGGGGGGGGGAGATTGTTGCCTTCTGGTGTACTAATTTATTAATAAATACTAGGTGTTTGCTATGTGCTAATGTTTCTGTTTATCCTCCGTAACTAGTTGGGGACTTTAAAAGCAGTTCTTGCTGTCGGGCAGGGGTTTAAATGAAATAATACCCTGAGCTCAAGTACATGTTGTCTGCGTAAGAAAGGAGCAGTTATGAAGACGGGAATGATCATGGACTATGAAATCTGACGCACCAGTTTGATGTGATTAAAGCATCAGACAAAAACTATGAGACCATGAGTTTTAGTCTTGCCTCAGACAGAGAGGTGGCTGGGGTGACCTGGCTTGACACTCTTCCAGCCCTTGGAAGAAGATAAGGCCAAGCTCACTTCTAGAATCTTGCCAAAAAATCTGCAGGGACTAATCCATTAAATTGCCAACAGTCAACACTGACTCAAAAGCACCCCTACACTACCACCACCACCACCACCACCCAAAAAATTCAAAAACCCCTAAAGAGAAATTAATGGAAGGTAACTACAACTACTCACCTTGAGTCAAAAGGCTCACTGTTTTTAACTCCTTTAGACATACCGGCTGCCATGCAGAGCTTTCATGGTATGTTATTGCACTTTGGGGTGGATTCTTAACATATGAACTTAACACAGACATTCAAGTAGTTCAGATATTTTTTTAAACTAGCACATTTCTCATGTGGTCTTTTGCATTTGCTGAATGTACAATTAAACTGTCTTCACAGAGGAGGAGAATTGCAAATTAGTTTACCATGTGTTGCAACCCTCTGGATTTGGCACAAAGGGCAGAGTCAGTACAGTTGGTAGGCATGCAGTTGAATAGTTTCAGCCCTGTGGCCTGTAGCTGAGTAACAATGATTAAGGGGCAATGTTCTTGGCATACTCTGTTTGCATTCAGGGCATTTTGGTAGAAAACATAACTTTTACTGCTTCTTGTAAAATAATAGCATTCCTTGATTCATCCAGACATACAACTTACGGTAAGCAGGTTTTAAATCTCTTCTGGTAGAGTCAGGCATGCAGCTTAGGGTTGCAAGTTGTTTTATTGCTTGGAGGATTAGAGTCTGTCTTGCACCTTGAGTAATGCTTATTCTGCCCATTTGGCTGAGGCAGTCTTTCGGCAACTTCTCAGACTCAAACCTTTGTAAGGGATTCTCAGAAGTAAGGGAGCTGCAGTTAATCTACTTCTGATGTAGACTCATTAGGGTGAGTCTTAAGTCATCAGAGAACGGAGATTAGTGAGACCTTTAGTGCTAAAGGCTGCTCAGCACTAAAATTACAAAGCCAAAAAATTTGGAGCATGTGGGTTGTCTGTGTGTGCTCACATAGCAGCTGTCTATAACTCCTTAAAGCAACTGCAGAAGGATCCTAGGGGGGAAATGGTAAAGTGTCTCTTCTACACTGAAGCAACTTTTTGCTTTCAGATCCAAAGTGCTGCACCACCTTTACAGTCTGAAATCTTTTTTCTTCCTAGGGTTCTCCCACAATCTGTTTGAGATTCAATCTATTAGCAGGAGGACCTGTTTGATTGTAGCCCTGTTCTACTCACTAAAAAGTTAATCAGGCTTTTTGCAGTTTGAATCTACATCTAATTGATAGGCAGCTAAAAGAAGATGATGCCAGTTAGAGTGATCAGAAATTAAGACCTAATCTCTAGAGGTCAGCAAAGGGATGAGCATGTTCCTTTTGGGAAATAAATTTTATTAGAACTTGAAAACGTATCACTATTCACTCATTTTTAAAAATTCATTCATTCTCAAATTCATTTACAGTAGGCAAGACACTGCCAGCTAATTTAAAGGCTAAAAGTCTAAGCCCTACTGTGTTAGTGGAAGAGACCTAACATAGATTTGGTAAAGTCAGAAGTTGGGATGGAAAAAATGGAGAGGGCTCCTTTAAAACTGCATGTCACTTTAAAAACACTATTTTCAGTAGTCCCTCTTGCTATGTGGAAATTCATATCAGGTAAGAATGGCTGCTTGACATTTCTGCAAAGATCAAGTAACTGCAATGGGACCTAACCTTCCAAGAATGTTGACCTTTACTCCGGAAATGTTTCCCCATTTGAGTTGGGTACACAATTAGCTGTTCTTGAGTTTTACGTGGTGATGTCACTGTAGTTACCTTGTACAGATTCCCTCTTGCCCTCATTTCCTCTAGGTGTTTTAGCTGCTAGCCTTTAGCAGTAAAGTTCAAGAGATTGATAAAAGAAGCAGCAATTAGCTACGGAGATTTCTGAGAAAAGCATTGGGGGGAAATGGAAGAGACTGAGAAAAACAGACTCTCCTAATTTCTGATTTGGTTGCAGAAATCACATGGATGTTCCTAAGTGACTGCAAAGAGCTGAGTTTTGTGTGGTTTTTGGTGTCTGAACAGAAAGGAAGGCTGTGGTCATTTAAAAAGGGAACAATCTACTTGGCTGGATAGAAACGACATCTGCAGAATTAACTGCATTTTGGAAACAGGACTGCATTCCCCATAGGGTGCAGCCCAGTGATAGCGAACCTTTTAGAGACCGAGTGCCCAAACTGCAACCCAAAACCCATTTATTTATCACAAAGTGCCAACAGAGCAATTTAATCTGAATGCTAAGGTTTTAGTTTAGAAAAAACAACTTATACATTAACATCTTTTGTCTTAAAAGAAAAACACAATAACAGAGCTTTCAATGATATAAACAACTTTTTATTGAAAGGTAAAAGTTTGCATTTGGCATGCTTTTGAAGTTGGGAAAGTTAAAAGAGTCAAGGCTTCTGGGTTATAGGTGTGGTGTATGTAAGATAACGCAGCGAACCCTAGACTTTTAGAGACAAGCTATGAACAGTTTTAATTCAGGCTTTGCAGATAACTTTTAGAATGGGCTTATGAACAGGCGGGAAAAACCAAGTTACTGATCAGGAAGGTATTTCGGCTAATCAATAACTGGGACTCCTCCACATAGCCCTTTTGAATAACACAAGAGCCAAGCCGGGCATATAGAGAGACGGCGGGGGAAGAAGAGTCATTATTTCACTGCCTCGCTCCCCCCCCAAAAAAAACCAGAGGGGAAATGGAGCATTCACCTTTCTCCCAAAGCTTTCAGGTGCTTCCTGGCTGCTCCCAAGAGTTGCAAGCAGTGGCCCGGAGGAGGAAAGCCCAGGTATGCTCTTCCCAATTCGCTGGCCAAATTGCTCCCACTGGTTTCTGCAGGGAAGCCCCGCCACCTAATTGTCTTGAAAGTGAAAGGGAGCCTTGAGATGACCTTCCACTTGAATCCTTTGGGTGTTGCTTCCTCCCTCCATTTGTCAAATTCAAACCCCTCACCTGGAAGGCAGTCCCCTCTCCCGGACCCCACACCTCTATTGTAAGGTTCCGCTTTTAAGGTGGAATGGGGGGGGGAGTTTTCCTTGTAACCCTAGCGTGACCACAGAGAGGGCTTGTGAGTGCCCCCTTTAGAACGCATGCCATAGGTTCACCACCACTGCCTTATATCGTTCTGGAGAAATGACTGTCCAATCTCTTCTTGAAAACCTCCAGTGCTGGGGAACTCATAATTTCTGAAGGCAAGCCGTTCCACTGACCAATTTGGTCTCACTGTCAGGAAATTTCTCTTTAGTTCTAGATTGGATCTCTCCTTTATATTGTTAAGCACAAGAATTTGTGACAGGGCATGCCTGATTTTGATTATGCCAGATAGGAATTACCAAAATTTACATGTCATTTGCACATTTATATTTCAACTAGGTGACAAAATATGATTTATCATGAGATCTTTTCTCCTGCAAAAAAATATCTTTGTGATGGTCTCAGACTACAACATTTATTGATAGAGATAAAGATTAAAATATTTCACAGGCTCAGTAGCAAATTACTCAAATTATTTGAAGTATGACTATAAATAAAGTAGACTAAAGCTTGCTACACTAAAGCTATCCTTGGGAGAAACAGAGACTCCTGTAGGGTGAAGTGAATACAGCCCATTAAAGCAGGGGCCTGCAAACCTGGCAACTTTAAGACTTGTGGACTTCAATTCGCAGAATTCCCTAGCATGGCTGGCTGGGGAATTCTGGAAGTTGGAAGTCCACAAGTTTTAAAGTTGCTACATTTTCAGACCCCGCAATAAACTACTGTGTTATTTCAGATAATTTGAAACTTTAAGTTCTAGGTCTCATTGAAAAACCACACTAGGATGTAGCCAAGTTAACAGCTTTTCAATCAACCTCTCTGATGTTTTCTAGATTTCCAAGCAGAGGTCAATGACCTCCGACCTAAAGCAATATCTTTTTTAAAAGAATTAAATGACTTATTTGTCCAACATATATTGGATAGCTTACAGTTCATGTTAACAGATGTTCATTGGCAAACACTTACAGATTTAAATAAATAAATCTCTGTGGGAGATGAATACCAATATTCTTTTTATCTTCCAAACAATACAACTTCTATTGTGTTGCCCATGTGGCCTTAAAGCTATCCATTCTATTGTGCTGCCTAGTTTGCTCAAAATGTTTGCATTCTTAATTTAAGAAAATTCTTTGCCATCTGTGTTTATAGTCTGTGTTCATTGAAACCATTTATGAAAGGAAGTTCATTAAATACTTAATGATGCAAAGCTGATAGAATTTTAAGGTGTGACATCATAGCCTGAGCCTAATCACTCAATAGCTTTTGAGAATCAAATGGAATGAAATGATTTCCCTGCTTCCGTGTTTTGCACCATAGAAATTATACTTCCAATTTTTCAAACAGGCCATCAGCATGTGCCTCAATATAATGTTTTGCATTGTCTCATAAATAGACTGAGTCTGTTAAAACACAGGTCCTTTGTTCTTAGAAATGTTGAATACTCCTGAGAAAGAGAGTGGCTCTGCAACCTTTGTTCTATGTAGGGGAAAAGCCTAGAACACACTTATTCCAGATTTGATTGCCTGTATCTCAAGGGCACCTGCTGCACGTATGTCAACACCAAATTGCAGTGTCCCGACAGTCAGCAACATTAGATCTCTGCCTTGCCCTGTTGAGTCTCTGCCTACACACTGATTTCTCTTGGAGGACTTGGCAGGTCAAAGTGTTCCAAAAGCATCAGACTTCACTCTGTCCGAAATAGAAAAGGGCAGATTTGCCTACTGTAGCAGGGGCATTAAAAATTTTTAACTGTCTGAGTTTTAAGTCCTCAATAGCTAGGCATGCTTCTCAAAAACACACATTCTTCTCAAAAATTTAGCAAAGCCTTTTTTTTTAAAGAGATTAATTGGCACCAGTAGTTGTGACTTTCTAAGTGACCTGTATCACTTGTTGTTCCAGTTGTTATCTAGATCAGGGCAAGTCAATGCAGTTGACTCAGGCTATTGACAAAATTTTTGGAATACTGCAATCAAGCATGAGTCATTTGGTTGCTGCTGTCTCAAAATGAAAAATACATTCATGTTTTATACTTAGAGATGGCAAAAATGCATTATGGATATGCCAGGTTTGGAAAACAATTTGAGGACATGCCTCAGACCTTGCATGAGGGTAGAAGGAATGCTAGAGGGGTTTGTTTAACCCTTCAGTAGTAATGTCTTGTTATAGTGAACCGTTAAAAAGTTCAAGCACTGAACAGGCCCGTAAATTAAATAATTCCTTTAGAGTAGCCATCTTGTGTTCTGCTAATCAGCTTTCATGGATATGTTTTACAATTGATAAATGTAGTAAAGTTTGCAGTTGTTTCTGAATGTTACAATGAAAATAACCAAAGAGAAACACAATACTTATCTGAAGAAAATATTAACAAATAACAACAACAACAACAACAACAACAATAATAATAATAATACAAAAATGCATTAGAAATGAGGAAGGTCAGTTCTAATGTCCATGAATTTAGGCTGTAACTCAGCTCTGAACTTGATGAAAGACATCTCCTTCCCATCACTCATCTCACTGGCTGATCGGGGAAACCTGTGTTCTCCAGTGTAGCTGCGGAATAGTCCAGGAATGGGGGGTATTGCTACAGTCAAATCTGCTCAGAGACTGAGTCATCCAATGTTAAATTACTTCTTCTTGCCTCACTTTCTCTTCAGTTTTTCGGCTCAGTCGGCCGGAGAGAGATGTATTTTAAAGCAGCTCCATTTCTGGACTATTATTTCTACTTATCTAGTGTCTTTTCCGTGAGTTAATTGATTCAACAAGGCGGGTCTGGTTGTTAAACTTACAGAGTTCACCATTTAAAGGGGACAATAAGCTTTGTGAGGCTTCCAGGCTGTTACTTAGTAGAGGCTTTTTAGCCTTATTAAAAGAACGGCTGCTATTTTGAATTTTAGTAATTTGACGAAGTTTATCTCTGAAATAACCGGCAGGTTTTCTCACTTTTGTGAAGGTTTCTGGCTGTTTTAAAGATCACTGAGCTAACTGGCTTCTTTTTGCTGTTTTAAAGCCTCTGGCTAGGCGTTTTTCAGGAGCCATTTTGTAAAGATGGTTAGGGGACTGGAAACAAAAACATATGAAGAACGGTTGCAGGAACTGGGCATGGCTAGTCTGGCAAAGAGAA
>JANHFT010008730.1:167064-177965 GCA_032467955.1 Pseudoxenodon macrops
ATGGCCAGTGAATCTGGGTATTTGGCTTCAGCCTCCATAATCTGATCAGCTAGAGTTTGTAATGCCTTGTTTACACAAGCTTGTGGGGTGATATAGACCGTAATTAGCAGAAATGATGAGAATTCTCATGGAGAATAAAAAACATGTGCTACAAACATTGTAAATTATGAATGGCATCACTGTTATTGATTATCTGGCAGAGTTTTCTCATTGAGTTGGCCGTATCTGATTGACTACATTGCTATATCAAGTAAACTATGTTTCTCAATTCTCCAGTTCCATATTGTATAATCCCAAGAATGATCATTGTCCCAACAAACTGCTTTTGGGGTCCCCGTTTTGGATATACAACCTATTCCATTTAAAATTTTCCCAGAACAAATAGAAACACAATGGACAAGTCAGATGCAGGACAAAGTAACCCAAATGCTCTCTCAATGAGGCACTTCCACTACGTAGAGCTGTTCTACATCAGTGTTCCCCAACCTTTTCAGGTTGGCAGCCTGGTTGGGGGGGGGAGAAGGGATGGTTTTGTGCAAGGGACATGCATGCACCTGCCGCAAGCATGGGGGGGGGGCTGCAAGGGCAAGCGCGAGAGGATTGCGAGCGCCAGTGCACATTGGGGGCTGCAAGTGCCGGCATACTCTGCTTACATGACATAGGCTGTGCATGTGTCCACCACTCACACGGCCCAGATGCGAATAGGCCTTGGCCCAGCAGTGTCCACAGGCCAAAGGTTGGAGACCCCTGTTCTAGATAGGTCCCCCATCAAACTTTGCCATTTTACATTCATCTAGTTCAACTTCTTTAACCAATATGGGCCACACAGCCAAGAAACAACTAATTTCCTGCTTTAAAGAAATATAAAAAAGGATCCTCTCTCCTACTCAATTTAGGACCTGCTCCTCTTCAAGAGGAAATATAAACAGTTATTGTAGACAAAGAAGAGGCAGGTAATTTCTGTTACTCATTCTAAGAATTCATCTGTATTCTAGAAATGTTCAATCTGCTTCCCCTAATATATAAATTTCATCTTGCAATCCCACTTTAGTTTGGGAAGATCATTTCATTGCTGTACACTCAAGAAGAATTACCCCACTAAAGAGGGAATTAGACCATGAAATTTTATCTGTTCCCTTCCTCCCCTCCTCACTGTGATTGCACAGTTGAACCAACAAGATCCAGGATATGGTTTTATTTCAGCGGAGGCTATTTGAAACAACTTACATTGGTGGGTGCCCATTCTGAATTTCTTATTCACTTACACTAATAATCATGCTAGAGTCTCTGATGATTGAGACCTAATTTTGGTGATTCTGATCTACAACAAAAGAGGCAGAGATTTAGCTGCCAGTTACCATAGCCTTCTCAATGTGATTAGCAAACTATATGCTAACTATTAACAAGCTCCTGGACTGAGTTATAACACAATCTTTTGGCTGATGAGTGGGCAGGTTTCAGAGAAGGTCACTCAATTATTGACCACACTTTAATCTTCCAACATCTAATTGAGAAATACTACCCAAGAGCATGCTCATCACACTACGTGTTTATTGATCTGAGATGCAATTTTGGTCTCATCTTCAGATCCAAACTCTGGGAAAAATTGAACTCTTCCTCAATTGATAAAACATTACTTTGCCAAAACTGGGAAATAGATATCCCAAAAGTGCTTTTTCAAAAGGCAAATGAACTTTGTTTTTCTTTGAAGACATTTTGCTTCTCAAAGTCCACTTGCTTTTTGAAAAAGCATCTTTGGGACCATGACCTGGATGACTGAGAATCTCCAGACATGGGAAATAGATACATTCTGTTATTTTGTACGCAGATGGTGCCTTGCTGCTTTCTCAAACACAAGAAATGGGCGCGCCATACAGCTGAGCGCTGTCATGAAGAATGACTAGAAATTATTCAGCATTCTTATTTGCAAATTTTGGGAATTAAAAAGAACATCTTCACTAGAATGAAAACTGAAAACATTCTGACTGGCTTTAGGACAATATATCATTAGTGTGTCAGTATGTGGCACACTTGGCTGACTTTTTCTGAATTCAAAATCTATGAACCTTGGTTACTACTTGGATGGGAGATTACCTGGGAATTACAGAACTGTAGGCTAGGTAAATCAAGAAAAGTCTTGAAAAAACGTAGTGGCAAACCACTTCGTTGCCAAAATTGGATGAGCATGCCCCTGAAGAGTTGAGTTTGACTTCAAGAATTTTACCAAAATATTATCTAATATTTTACACTAGGAATTACACTAGGAGGAAGAAAATTGGCTCAAGTGGCTGTAAGAACATTAAAATAAGCTGTTGTGACTATTGAGATAAAGGAGTATACCTGTGTTTGCTATAATTTTATAATTCTTATACCTGTGTTTGCTATAATTCTGATAAGATTGCAATTGTGAGATAATACCCAAACCAACATGCCCAAATCCATGTTACTTAGAATAATCAACAGTGACTTAAAATATTAAATTTTACAAATGTTATCAATTTGTTTGCTCTGTGAATTAAATTATCAATTTTTTAAAATGTGAATGTTATTTAATGGGGACAAGATTCATTCTGTATTGTTTGAAAAACACAGGAGTTTTAATTAGGTAAAAATATTATTGGTGTCTCTATAACTCTTTATGAAATTGCTGCAAACATCTTTCCCGATAATAATTTGCAAGACCCATATCTATCAGAAAATCTCACACCGCTACAGAAGTGGTATGATTTCCTACCCACAGTGAAATAATCACAATGTGATCATGAGAAAAAACTAAGGGAGAAGAAAGGGGAATTCAAGGGAAAAAAGAGAAACCATTATTGTTGCAAAATGTAAACCACAACAGAAAATCAATCTCCTTTTTGAGAAGGATTGTACAATATTGTGGAAAAATAAGGGAATGTGTTAAATTGTGCAAATTCCATGCAGCTTTGCAATTACAGAAATGCAAGTGTTATAACTACTCTTCCACCAAACCTTTCACATTCAACTAAAACGTGTTTATAAATTAGCTATGGAGAACCAGCAACTAGGGACTGAAGAGGCATTCCTCCACAGGGCATAGTAACCAACTGGATAAGAGATGTTGCCCACAATGAAATAACAGAATAACAGAGTTGGAAGGGACCTTGCAGATCATCTAGTCCAGCCACTCCACCCAAGCAGGAGACACTACACCATGGCAGTCCAGTCTCTTGAAAGCTTCCAGTGATGAAGCTCCCATAACTTCTGAATACAAGCTGGTTGATTGTTCTGTCAGAAAATGTCTCATTTCTAGGTTGAATCTCTTGTTCGGTTTCCATCCGTTATTCCTTGTCTGGCCTTCAGATGCTTTGGAAAACAGGTTGACCCCTCCTTTCTATAACAGCCCCTCAAGTATTGGAACACTCCTATTATGTCTCATCTGGTCCTTCACTAGACTAGCATGTTCAGTTCCTGTAACCATTCTTATATTTTAGCCTCCAATCCCCTAATCATCTTTGTTGCTCTTTTCTGCACTCTTTCTAGAGTCTCAACATCTTTTTTGTAGTGTGACCAAAACTGGATGCAGTATTCTAGGTATAGTCTTACTAAGGCTTTATAGAGTGGTATTAGTATCTCATGTGTTCGTGATTGAATCCCTCTAATGCAATTTAGGATTGCAGTCTTCATTCTAACCACTGTACCACCACAGTTCTTAATGGCTTCCTAGAGCCAATTTTGTACAGGTCTTAAAGGCACTAGGCTAGAAAACCAGAAGACAGAGTTGTAATCCTCCCTAGCCACAAAGACAGTTGGGTGACCTTGGGCCAGTCCCTCTCTCTCAGCCCTAGGAAAAAAGGTAATGGCAAATTACTTCTGAAAATGTTACCAAAAAACTTGCCTGGACTTACCCAGATAGTCACCAGGAGTCAACTCTTATTTGAAAGCATGAATGCATGCAAGCACACACATATGCACACACATGGGTTCATCTAAAATCATCACACAAATTCTCTTACATTAGGCAGACAAAAAATAGACCAAAGAAATATTCTGCAGATTAATAAAAAAGGAAACAATTGGTTTTAACTTCATCCATTTTATTTAACATGTGGTATAACTAATTGAGAAAAGTTAATTTCTCTTCATTGATCTGAACTGTTGCACAGTAGCTTGCCTCCTCAATTCTCTTGGTAAATCAGAATACTTAATAATGTTCATATGGATTCTGTAAGAGGATTTACAATTTATTTATAAATCATTCCCTATAATTAGGATTGTCTTATTTCTTTAAGTGACTACCTATGTGGTGTCTAATTCTTCAGGAATTTGTATTATGCCAGTGCTTATGGAATGTTAAACAGCCGGATATTCACAGTAGTAATAATTAGATTTCAATCAGAGGTGGATTGCTGCCGGTTCGAACCGGTTCGCTAGAACTGGTAGTGGAAATTTCCTCCCACTTGCCGAACCAGCAGCGACGGCCAACTGGACACGCTCCCGAACTGGTCCTCCAGCTTGAAATCGGTCCTCCGGAACTAAATTTACTTGAAAATAAAACTCTGCACATGTGCAAAGCCTCCTGCGCATGCGCAGATGATTTTAACCCCGGAACAATGGGGGTGCCTGTGTGTGTGTAGCAAGTGCGCAAAATACGCACTTCTGGTGCGACCCCAAACTGGTACAGAAGGTAACTGATTTCAATTAGAAAAATGAATGGAACTGTATTCTGCTGTTCTCAATTCCCAAATTAGGTTCTCTAGAGTTTGTCATACTAGTGATTCAAATCCAGTTGTACAACTTTAACATGCTAAATCATATTTGCAAATTCATGATATAATCATTGGAAACATTCTGGTAACAGCTGGTAAATATTTTAAATACTTGAGTCATTAATTCCAATTTGTTTAACAATGGGTGATGTTCAGAATATAAATTGTCAGTGACAATGCACTATATGGAGAAGAGTTTGACATAAAAAGATCCTGATTCAGTACGTGTAGGATGCTCCAGTTCAGAAATTTAAATCAATCCTCTAAAATATATCTAAAAGTACATTCTGTGCCAACTTTTGTCATCAAAGCTGCAATATTTCTAAAAGCTATTGCTTTTGTTATTAACAATCCATTTCATTTGCCTGTCAGCCTTAACAAATTTTTTATCATGGCTCCAATACCGTCAAAAATGTGATGAAATTCAGTTTCACACATAAATGCTGGTGTAGTAACTATCTTGTTGGTATTATCCACATGCGCTTCGTGAAAGGCAGTTAAGGGAATTAACGAGTCAATAACATTGTAAACATTTCCTTGTATTGACAAAAATGTCTTCCTATAGATGACAACAGTTGGCCAAATTTATCTTGGTTTAGAAACTGGGCAGGGTTGAAGGTGGTTACCATTTGAATGGAAATACTAGAGATGTAGTTTGGATTGGAAAAATAAAAAAATATTCTGAAAGAAAGTAGTGGTAAACTATTCTCATAGTATCTCCATAAGAACTGCATATTAGTCACCAAACATCAAGCTCAACTTCAGGAACAGGTTGTTCACACTTGGGTTGCAAAAACCTAGACAATTAGTAGACAACAGCAAAATTGTTTAGTAGTAATATGGTTTTTGCAACCTATATATAGTAGCCATATTGGAAGAGTTTATTTGTTTAGCTCCACGTAATCATAGCTAAACATCTAAGTTTTAAACATTTATTAAAAAACCAGCCAGCCATTTCACAACTATTTAAAGCATAATAAGGTCTCAACCCTAATTAGTTATCAGAGCTTGGTAACTAGGCTGCAAATTAGAGATAGGCTCCAACATATCATCTGACATTATCTAGGATTATTTAATAGCAGTAACAATGAGGAAACATACCACTGTTTTGAGGGAATTGAGGGACTTTTAACTATTCCAACATCAATTGGAAGCAAACTCTGCAGCAAATGGAGCTCAAACAGGTTCCATACTTGCCTAGCTGACAACTTTGTCGTCCAAAGGTGGAAGAGGAAACAAGATACTTAATTCTTACTAATAAGGATGAAATAATTAAGAGAATGAAAGTTGAGTGACTATGTTATAGTAGAATTCACCATAATGCAGGCACAGGTAACTGAACAAAGTCAGACTAGTATTTTAGATCTTGAGAGAGTTGACTTCAACAAAGCTAAGAGAATATGAAGGATTCCATGAATAGAAATCCTAGACGGAAAAACAGTTCAGGATGCTTGGGAAACTCTGAAAAACAAGATAACAAAGGCCCAAACAAAAACAATATCACAAAAGAAAGAAAAACAAGAGACTCCAGATGAAACCAGCATGGTTGTAAAGAAAGTTCTCTGAGCTTGTGGGTTGGTTTCCGAATGTTTAGTTACCAGTCTAGGTAACATCTTCAGGGGAGTTTAGAGGAAATAAAACTAAAACGAAATGTTCGGAAACCAACCCACAAGCTCAGAGAATGAACCTTCACCCTCATCCTACACCTGAGCTACAGATATTAGCCACTGTGATCTGATTTCAGAACCACTGAATGAAATCTGAAACACAGGAGAACAGCCAGAGGAACGAAAATAAGCCAATGTGATTCCAATCCCCAAAAAGGAGAAAAAAGGGGATCCAGGAAACTACAGACCAATCAGCTTGATTTCAGTATCATGGATACTGGAAGAGATAATCAGGAGTGAGTCTCAAAGGAACTACATCTACATGGAGGGAAGCATGCAGTGTGGTACCTCAAGGTACCTCAATGTATGCTTTTCAACATCTTCATAAATGATCAAGATGAGAGGACTGAAGGGTGCTTATCAAATTTGACAACACTAAGCTGGGGGGAATTGCTAACACTTGAAAAGATAGATTCAAGATTCAGAAGGATCTTGACAGACTTGAGCATTGGGCCCTATCCAACAAGATGCAGTTCAGTGGTTGGAAAAGCACTTAGGCAGGAAAAACCAAATGCATAGGTACAGAGTAGGTGACACCTGGCTCAACAGTAGTAACTGTGAGAGGGATCTTGATATCCCAGTGGATAGTCACTTAAATATGAGTCAGCAGTGTGCTGCAGCTGCCAACAACAAAAACAATGCACTCCTAGGCTGCATCAACAGAGGGATCGAGATCACAAGAAGTACTGTTCTGTAGTGCACTATACAGCATCCAGCATCCAGTTCTGGTTGCTATGATGCAAAAAGATGCTGAGATCCTAGAAAGAGTGCAGGGAAGAACAAGAAGATGGTGAGGTGTATAAGAGGCTAAACTGTATGATGAATGGTTAAAGGAACTAACCTAATGAAGATGAGGATTAGAAGGGAAATGATAGTTATCACCTAGTACTTGAGGGAGTGTCAGAGAGAAGAGAAGGTTGACTTATTTTCGAAAGCATCTGAGGGTAGGACAAGAAGCAATGGATTATCATTAAAGAAAGACCCAACCTGGAACTAAAGAAAACTTACTGACAGTAATTGTAAGGACAATTAACCAGGGGAACAGCTTGCCTCTCTGAGTTGTAAGTGCTCTATCACTGGCAGTCTTCAAGAAAAAAATTATCCAGGATGCAGTAAAGTTCCCTGCCTTGGGCAGAGGTTTCAACTAGAAGACCTCCAAGGTTCCTTCCAGCCCTATGATTCTATGATTCAAAACCTTCACAGGACCAAAAGTTGTTTTGTGAAATATAAGGAAGTAAAAAAAAAAAGTGACAAACTGATACCTTTAATCTTGGTAATCAAACATGGTGAAAATGGATGAAGGAGATTAAAGCTGAAAACCATGCCAAGCACACCCAAGATCAAGTGGTATGATGACTGCACAAAAAATTGTACATGTAATCATCTTATCTATGCTGGATTTATAATTTAGACTTGTGATCCAGGTTTTTTTTTAATTGTTTGAAATGTTGGACCCTGTAAATCTCAGTTTGAGCCCCAAACACATTTTGTTTTTTGTTTGTTGCTGAAGGACCCTTTAAAATTACCAGTGATTTGTTATTCAAGCACCAAAAATGTTTGCTCTTTCTCTCAGTTCTGGTCTCTCATGTTCTGGGCACATGGGTGTATTACGTTGGTTTTTAAAAATCATATGTTGACATGAGTTTACCACAACATTTCAGCTAGTAAATGCATGAATTCTGTGCAAAACGAGCTAAATCCTTAACCTATAGATAGGCAGGATCTGTGGAGGTTATTATTTTAACCATGTGGCCTCATGTGGAGTTTTATTGTCATATAGGTTTTAAGCTTGTTTGCAACTCAGAGTCACTGCTGTGAGATTAGTAGTTCTATAAAATGTTTAAATAAATAAACAAAATGTAAGTTGCATGTATGAATTACATAACAACTAGCTGATGCTGTTTTGCTTACAGTGACCCATTGGTGACTCTTTTCTCTACCCCAGCAGGATATACGTCAATGTTTCTTTTCAGCTCCTAAATCTTTATCATGACAAGCTGGCACTTCAGGTCTTAATAATTCTTACCGTTTTTCACTACATAGCTTTATCTCAAAGGGTCTCATTCTCACAAACTCTCCTATTAAAGATTGTTTGGGTTAGGCTTTTGTTTTATAAAGGTCACCCTAAACTCTATGGCTGGAAACACCAATTACTTGTGAGACATGTTATTGCGGTTACAAAGTCATTTTGTAAAGAAATAATATCAAAACAATGAAAGAGCACAGATTTTCGAAGGAGATATTTAGGAGGGGGCTGGGAGAAACTCTCTGGACCCATGAGCTCATTAGGAAACCTGAAAAGCTCTTATAGACATCACTACAAAATGGCTACCATAGAACCATTTTATTCATAGTTCATTGAAAATACAATTAAGCCTTCAAAAAGAAAATCAAATGTTTAATCTCTAAATGATTTTGGGCCCTAGAACTGAACCCTGCACTTGCCATTATTAAAGTACCCACTTCTGAATGTGATGGTACTCTGAAATAAACCTTTTTCCTAAGCAGCCCACCTCTACAATTCAAGACAATGGCTCCCCACGAAGAATCTTACATTTACACCCCACTCAATCCTCATTTCAACAATCATATTTAGAAACTAATACAACCGTGCTGCCATGCTCTGAAAGCTATGGCTCCCATTGACAGCCTTTCTCCAATTCTCCTGGGTTTACAACCAGTTGCTTTTCTCCTTTTTCTTCTAATTTTAAAGGCAATTTCTCTGGAAAGAAAGCCTGCTGCTCTCCTTCCCTTTTCTTGCCATCGTTATGAACTTCTCTGGGTCAGTAGACTGGGATCCAAGAAACATTCTGGGGGGGAAAGAAATGATTAGTGGTTGGTCTGTCTCTCAAGTATTAAAAAACAAAGTGACAAAGTCAAAAAGGGCACGGGGCTTCTCACCCAATGAGGGGAGGTGTTGAGGGAGTTGCTAGGGTACCTGTGTAGATTTGTCATGGCAGGCAAGGCAAAGCAAAGCAAAGCAAAGCAAAGCAAAGCAAAGCAAAGCAAAGCAAAGCAAAGCAAAGCAAAGCAAAGCAAAGCAAGCAGAGAGACTGCCCAACTTTGCTATGATCTGGAATCTTCAGGACAGGATACAACTTTGCGAGAGAGGGGCAGTAAATCAGTGCATCATTGGCCAGGTTGTTCATTGAAGGCCGGCTAAAGCCATGTTGCTCCTGAATGCAGCAAACTCTTCCTTAGGATATACATTATATATTGGGATAGTATATATACCAGTGATGGCGAACCTTTTTGTCCTTGCGTGCCAAAAGTGTGTATGCCTGTGCACGAAAGCGTGCGCATGTGCCAACACTCATAATGCAATGTGCCCCCCACCTGCACATGCGCACACGAGGCCCCCCCACACACATGCACCCCGTCCTACGCATGTGCCCCACCATACCCCATTTTGGCCGTCAAAAGCCTCCTGCACCAAACTTTGCAGATGTGAATGGCCTGCTGCAGCGGCTCCTCCTCCTACCAGCCTCGCGCTCTGGGCAGTAACCAGCCAGCCAGCCATGCTGGATGCTGCCCGGAGCATGAGGCTGGCAGGTCATTTGCACCGGCAAAGGTTGGTGCAACCCTCTCCCATCACTTCTTCCAAGGGAGCATGATCACTTACCAGCTAGCACGCCTCTTACTATTTACCTTTGGGACCCATCCTGAAGCCAGTCCAACCCGACTCCTCTTCAAACACTGCCCCCTTCCCGGTCGAAGTGCGGGGCTGGAGTTCATCTCCTCTCCCCCAGCCTTTTTGGATGCCAGTTCCATCGCCCTTGGCAAGGGGGTAGGATGCTGCGCCCGGCAAGATGGCTTCCTGGGAGGGCAAGGGGAAAGAAGGGGTCTTCCACAAGCCACTCTCATTTCCAAAGCTCCGCAGCCCCAGAGACGGACCCCCCCTCCCTCTGTCCCAGAGATGAACCCCCACTCCCTCTGCCCCCCAGCACACCCAAAGTCCAGAAAAGTTCCTGGCTGGGGTGATGGGGCCAGAGGCACTCATACTCCTCCGCTCACCAGCTCTCCAGAGGAACCCAGAGAAGCCAAAGCACCAAGGGCCAAGGCAGATTGGCACCAGCAACTCCTTACCTGGGAGAGCAACCCCCCCACATCACCCCCCAGACAGGAGTGTCTTCCCTGGCTTGGAAAGTTGCTGTTGGTAGCGCGTGGTCCTTTAAAAGAGGAGGGGGACAAGGGAGAGGAGAGGCTGCATGGACGAGAAACCCCCTCCTCCTTTAAAGAAGAAGCCTGCCAGAGGCCTGGGTCTGTGCAAAAAGTCCGCTTGGGCAGGGAGACAGGGAAGACCTGGCCCGCCCGTCCTTGCCGCCGCTATCCCCTCACCCCCAGGAACAGCAGTTGTTGCGCTGCCACTTCTCTGGCAGTGGCAGGAGCAGGTGGCGGGGCAAAGAAAGTAACGGCAGGCTGTAGTGGCAGGCCATTCATGCCGGCTAAGAGGCAACGGCTACACCAGCAAGAATTGTTCTTAACCTCGGGATATGCCTTA
>JANHFT010008730.1:178065-195624 GCA_032467955.1 Pseudoxenodon macrops
TTTTCTTGTTTTTGTCCCCAAAAACTAGGTGCGTCTTATACTTCGGTGCGTCTTATACTCCGAAAAATACGGTACTATCCCAAGTTTTTTAAAGAGCTCAGGCAGAAAGTCCCACAAATATTTCCCCCTTCTTTAGCTGAAAACATCAGTAAGAATGCCTATGTGATCTTTGAAGTGCTGCCTTTTTGTGGCACCACAGTCGAGGCAGCCATCTTATTCTGCCTAGTCATCAAGTCAGCTGTGCAACCCTAGTAAAAGATGTGGTATTAAAAGGTAGCAATCAAGCAAAATACTGCAAAGTACCCTAAGAAGGAGAAATATATTTTAGTCTTCTGCTTCCCGTATGAGTGTTGCTAATGATCAGACTGAACATTTAAACATATCACTGGAAATGGCATGCAACTAGAATTGCATGATTCTTCTGACTTTTATCATTATGAAATAACAGTGTATTGCTAGATAATTGTTTTTCTTCAAGCATGTTGTGGAAGTACAATTGACTCATCATAATAATTCTAGGTGCTTAATTTCCCTTCACAATCAGAGAAGATTCCTCAGAATCTTCCCATTAGCTATGATACCACTTCAGAAAGTATGCTCAGGATTTCTGCTTTCAACAACTATAGTTCAGCAACTAAAATTATTCCAATGGACTCCTGGGATTATGAAAATAGTGACCTTTTCATACTTTCCTGAATTAGTTTCCTCCTGGCTACCAGCATCCTGTAACTTAATTACTTTTAGTTCCTCACAGTTTCCTTCTGAGTCCTTTACATAATTTATTTCTGCACATCCAGAGAACTGGAAATAATAATAAAAAAAAAGAATAAATCAAGTCCCTGTTGCCAGATCTTCTACTTAGACCTGTAATGGGAAAAAGTGCCTTTTAACTATTTAGCTTGATACCTGAAGGTCACCTTCTTCTTCTTAATCATTAAAAGCATTTCTGCTTTCATGATCTCATATAAGCATGGTTGTCTAGAATTGTTCCATGCTTTTACTATAGACAGTAAGAATGATAATCTGCATAATTATGCCCAGCAATTATCATGGGTCAGCATAAGATTTTTTTCTGTGAACAACTACCTCATATTTAGAATGCCAATACTGAACTTTATTACTCATCAGGGAAAATGAATAGAATCTATTGATCAGCTGATAATGACAGATGCTATTCTTCAAGTCTTAGCCACATATTGGTTCTTTAGTTTGCCTTCTGACCAAGAGCTTGCCTCTATTCAAACCTGCCAACCAATTTTCAGCCCCACCTTTGTTCCGACATCACAATACAGGAAACAAATTTCTTGCCCTGTGTATGTTTTCACTAATTGGTAACGCCAGTTATTTTTGCAGTAGGTTTTCAAACTGCCTAGGTTTCATTGCAGCATTCACGGGGATCCTTTCTTGTTTTTCTCCTTAGCAGATTTTCCCCAGTTAAAAAGAGCAGGAAAATTGGAATGGATACAATTGGAAGATGACATTGTCTAGGGCTCCTTTCTCAAATCACTCAGGGGGGGAAAAACTCATCTGGAAACACATAAGAAGGAAAGGTAGTTTCCAAATAAAGAGTTATAACAGTTTCACAGTTTCACAGTTAAATTTCACAAACTAAATTCTATGTTCTAAGTCATATCTCTTAATAGACTATTTAAGTATATTGCATCCAGGACTATTATCACAAACACTAATGAACAAAAATATTAGGAAGTATTTCACATTGGTACAAGTTTCTGTTAATGCAAATAAATGATTTCTGGCAATAATCAGGAAATGATAAAAAGATAGGAGATATATTTCTGTACTATTTCAAAATTTCGAAATAAGACATAGAAATGTAAAATATGTTACAATAGAACAATAATGAGTATTTCTTTGGGGAAAATAGTTAAACATATGGCAATAAAGAAAAATACAAAATATAATCTCATTAAGGTTTATAATATGAATTCTGATCAATGTCAGCTACAGCAGGAGCTGTATGTAAAAAACTTTCTTTGTTTATTTAGGCAGTGTCAAGTTATTTGGAATTTGTTGAGGAAAGAAAAGTGTTAGATAAGATCAAGGAAATAGCAGGGATAAGAAGGATTTCTCTTAGGCAATGAAGGTTGTCACACATGTTTATTTTGGCTTTGGCTGGAATTGCTCTAGAATTGATATGGCTTGCAAATCAACAACTACAGCATCCTTGACAGACTGGAAAAGCAAAGCTTTATTTAAGAAATGGAGAAACCACTGGACAATAATTGTTGCTTTCTCTGGTATATTGTTTTCTGCTGTTAGTCTTTATGACGTTGGGCAGCCTTACACATTTGACTAATGAATAAAATAAAAAAGATGGAAGGACAATAGATAAGTATTTATTTACAAAAGTCTAACATGAATTTCTAAGATTATGAATACCTTAATTATGAATATGTTATGAATTCTGCACGGTTGCAGTAGATTAAAATCTATTTTCTTTTTCAATCACCACAAAACAGCTCTGAAAAGCATAGAAAGATACTTTAGGACAAACTGAATGCATAGTTCAGAAAATTATATTGTTGAATATTCCATGCAGAAATGAGTATTTTGGATAGCAGATATAAAGGAATACCTGTCGCACTTAGGCAATGCCCTTATGCCTGTGATGAATTTGAAGTCCTATAACATGTTTTCCTAAGGTGTAATTTCTAGGCAGAGCTGTGCTGTCAGTGAATTTGCTTTCTAATGACAAGACTGTCTGATTACCATAATACCTAGGTATTTTCTGACAGTATCCTAAAACCACCTTTTTAATTGCTGAGCTTTTTGCCTTAGGCCTACAGCTACGTTGCATCCAGGTTTATCTATACAGGCATCCCATCTATTAAACAGTTATAATGCTATTATATTTTTGAATTGTGCTTGGATTGTTTTAACTAGAGAAAATGGTTCATGGAAGAATAGTCACTCCTGAGCTGCAGTTCTTACCCACATGCTCACTATCACCCTCCCTTCCCATGATATTAATTGCTACTGACCTAAACAGCAGCAGAACAATTTAGTCACAGATTTTAGTCATTGTGTTTAATGGCCCTCACAGAAATCCATCCATTAAATGTGAAAGAGCTTATTTCCTTTGCTTGAACTTGCCCAATACATTCTTGACAGTCCCAAGGCACATATACTGTAGAAGGCCGGCAGGAAAGGACATACCGATAACTCTTTCCTGAGGTTTGTTTTCTTTTTTACCTCAAAGAAGCACTCATATTTGTGAACTTTGTTTTGTGACCTCAAGAAACTACTGCACAGAAAGCCTCAAAATCTTGTTTCCGGTTTGCTTGAAGTGCAAATTAAGTTCCACTGAATAAGCTTTGTTTCTGATCCAGATCGCACTGTGTCTGCAGGTATTCTCTGCATACCACACAGTCTGGATGTCCCTGGCCATTTCTTTCCTGCTCTTGGTACATCCACTGAACAAGAAAAAGAGAATGGAAATTGAATGTGAAATCTTAGCATTGCTGCATTTTTAGTATTATTATTCTTATATTTATATTCCATCATTATCTTTTACAGCTCCAGATTGCATATATAATGATCCTGCCTCCTTCTTTTGCTACAACATCAGTCCTGCAGGCTAAAAGACAGTGACTTGCCCAAAGTCACCCAGCTGGCTTTCATCCCCAAGAGAGCATTAAAACTTATACAATAGTTTAGTTCAGCACCTTAACCACTGAGGAAAACCACCTATCCTAGAAGAATGAAATATTTTGAGAAATATTTTTAAAAGGCAGGATATAAAGTATTTCCCCTAAAGGAGAAACATGTTTCTAAAGACAGAAATCAGCTCCCTGCCCCCAGCAGATATTTGCTGCCCATTGAGAAAGACTGGGCCAGCCTATTTACAAAACAAAAGACCTCCAGCTCTAGAGTGATGGGATTAAGACATGACTCTCCAGGACATAATAGGATTGTCTAGCAGCAGAGCTTACCACGTGGCACAATCACCTGGGGACATTGCATCACACTCCAGGCTTCAACCAAACTTATCAGACAGCCTACAAGGTTAGCTATGACCCCTACAACAGCCAATAGGATACATGTCCTTGCACAGGAACAGGAAGCTCAAGGGCAAGGCCCAAGAGAATGTCATTCTCAACTCCAAGTGGTCAGCTGCCCAGGACCTCAAACCCATGTGGTCCTGTTCATCAATATACCACCTTTCCAATCAGCCTCCATGTTTCCAGTGTCTTTCTACCAGCTTAGAACAGAACCAAATGGATATTTCTTCCAACACCACTATGGTAAACTAAAATAATGTAATTGTTTATAAAACTGGGCTCTCACTCTTATAGGAATCTGGATGGGATTCACAATTTTACAGAATTGTGGAATCTCAGTCTACAAAATTGTGCTGCTGTTCTTCTCCCTAGAGAAGATTGTTTTCTATAGCAGCCTGGGCAGATGGAATTAGATATTTCTTATCAGCATTATCAGCCCAATCTTATATACCTAGAGCCATCATATAGGGACTGTACAGGTGAAGGTAAAAGTGATTTGCCTTTTGAATCCTTTGATCCTCATGCATCAGAATGCCTTTTCTCTGCCTATAGTTAGTATAAAGCATGCCAGTTTGGGGAAAAAATACTTATAAAAATGAAGTTGGAAGATTTTTAAACCTTACCTCTGTCAGAGGAAAAAAACCTAATTACTGAGCATAGCTGCACTTAATAACAATTGAACAGACAGCACACCACCAAACATCTCACTTTGGAATTCAGAGGTTTATTAGACATAGCAAGGATCAAACACTTACATTAATCACATTGCAATGAAGGTCAATCAGACAAGCAGTCAAATGGTATGGCTTGAGGCCGATTGGCAGCTTCCTATTACAGTAGAACCTCTGGTTATGCCCACCATTCATTCCATAATTTTGGCTGCAACTCGATTTGGTCATGACTCGAACCTAATTTTGGAAATTTGATGCTTACAAAAAATATAGCGCAGAAGTGGAAATTGGCCATGAGAAAAAGGTTTTTGTGAATTTTTTCTTCGGAACCCGATTTGGTCATGGTCAGAAGCGTTTGTGACCAGAGGTTTTACTGTATTCGCTTTTCTCTTTTATACCTTAAAACCACAACCCATGTGACTTTTGGGATCTGTTCCTAATGTCATAGCAACTGAGTCAGTTGCCCCTTTTTTCAATCATAATCATGCAACTTGTCAACCTTGCCCACCTTCTCTTGTCAACCTTAATCTTACATCGTTGTTCTTTTGCCAACCCCATTTTTGCAATGTTGTCCATTTCCTATGTACTGTTAATGCCTAGTTCCCTATTCCCCACAACCTCAGTTCCTCCTATTCAGTACAACAAGGAGCAGATGTTGCATGTAAACAGGAACCATGCCTTAAGACATACTTTCCAGCTAATAGACAAAGGAAATCACATATTAAGACATATTTCTAAGTATGCAGGTTCAGGTTTAGTTTTCTTATAAGTAAAGGTAAAGGTTCCCCTCATACATATGTGCTATTCATTCCTGACTCTAGAGGGATGTGCTCATCTCCATTTCAAAGCCAAAGAGCCAGCACTGTCCGAAGACGTCTCCATGGTCATGTGGCCAGCATGACTAAACACCGAAGGTGCACAGAACGCTGTTACCTTCCCACCAAAGGTAGTCCCTATTTTTTCTACTTGTTTTTTATGTGCTTTTGAATTACTAGGTTGGCAGAAGCTGGGACAAGTAACAGGAGCTCACTCCGTTATGCGGCACTAGGGATTTGAACTGCTGAACTGCCGACCTTTCTGATCGACAAGCTCAGCTTCCGATCCACTGGCCACTGCGTCCCTTTCTTATAAGTACTCAAGGCTAAATATTCTATCTTTTCTATTCATAGTCAGTCTTCAAAATGGACTTTTCATGCTAGCCTATTGGTCAAAACTGGCAACCTGTGAGACTCCTTAGTCAGGGTCCATAAAAATATCTAAGGTCTTACCGACCCTGACCAGAAGAGCCCCCCCCCTCAACCCATGACCTCTCTCATCAGAGATCCATTTTCCTTTCTCACCTCTAATCCCTAATTAAAATGAAATACATTTGAGGTGGGTTTTCTTCCCTCCTTCATGGTCCTTCTTGTTCATTCAAAATGCTTCCTTTAGTAAAAAAAGTGTCTCATTTTTAAACATTTGATTAATAAAAGGTGAATAATTTGTTCTCTGTGAAATGAAATGTGGCTTATCTTTGCAATAAGAGTGCAATCACCTGTGTGTCAATTGAGATTTACTTCCATAAAATACAGTTTTTTGTTGGGGGAACACAGAAGGAGGAAGGAATATTACTGGCATGTATATTTGCAACCTTGAGTTATGTATAAAAAATAATAAAGGCAAGATGAAAAAATACATAAATTAATAGGCTATTCCCTCCCAGAGACTGATGAGCAGCAGAGCCTGCAAAGACTGATAGGCTCAGTTGTTGCACATGAGACTGTCTATTTTTTTCCCACAGAAAAACAATGATCACTAGTATTACAAATCTATAATAAAGATACTTGTCATTCTTCCCCTACTTCAGTCCCAATCTAGCATTTGTCTTGTCGGAATGACCCTGACTGGAATCTTTATCAACCGAAGCTAGTTGTATAAATTAAGCGTTTTTTATATATATTGACTTATGTTTTACTTTTAGTCATATTAACCATAAGAAGACAAGCACTATATGGCCAGTTTCATCCTTGATATATTTAGGGTAACCATACTTCTTTGGAAAAAATAAAGGACGAACCTGAAAAAGATGCAAATGTGAAAGAGGTTCATATGAAAAAAAAAGTCAATTGTTTATGTTTATAACTTTGCTTCACAAAGCAAAATTCAAGAAAAAATCCAAGAAAATCTTTACAAAAATGTATTTTCTAATAAAATATATATATATTTATACAAAATATAATTGTGTGTTCAATTCCTGGTAGAGGGTTTCAACCCTATTGAATAACATTTGGCCTCCTCCTTTAAATCTCAATAAGGATTATTCCTGGTATAAAAACACCACACAGATTATAAATCTGCTTCTAGGAGGGATGTTGGTAGAAGAAATGTGTTTAATTTTGACATTATTGTTGTCGGGGATATTGACAATCCAGACATTATCAGTATATTGACTATTTCCAATTAATGTCTATAATCTCCTTTTAGTGTGAAACAAGCGTTTCAACAAGAGTTGAAAGGCCTAAAGAAAAATCAAAAGCAGAGCAATTAATTTTATATCCTCTGCTAGTTTATGGCTTCTATTTTACTTCTGAAGTAAGAACAATATAAAAATGATAATTGTCTTTACCTCATTTATACATTCTAGAGGCAATGCCGGTGGGTAGGATCTATTATCACTTCAGATGAACTGAAAGTTTTTGATCTGCTGCTGGGAAGGGCAGATTCTTGCTGGTGCAAATGGCATCAGGAAACTCAGTGTTCTTGCTTTAGGGACAGTGACATTCAGTTTCTTCCATTGTTTAGATTTGTTGTCTAAGCAGCAACGCCCCATTCAGTTTCACGAACAGGCTATATTTGATGTAACTTCCTTTCAATCTGCAGCAAAGCAAGGATCACAGCAGTGAACAGGAGAAGGAATATACAATCACCCCAGCTTTGTTTAGAAGAACTGTCCAGGAGAAGTTGGTAGATAAGAACGTAAGTATAGAATTTGTGCATGTACTTAATTGAATTTGTGAAGAAATTAAATTTAAAATAGACTGTTCTTGTTGTACCTTTGCTCGGGTTAATACAGACAAGAATGTGACAAGTCTGAGCAGAAAATAAAGAATGGATTAGGGATTTGTAGGAGGTATGCACATTAAGAGTCTTCACTCAAGATCAAGTTTGTAGGTAGCTAAGTGGCTGACATTTGAGGACAAATCAGTAGAGCATATCTCTTCAAAGACATCCAAAAATCAAAGTTACATTGAAAATCAGTCATCTGATATAGGTACTTTAAAAAAAACTAGATTAGGAACAAAGATATATTTTTGACCCTTTCTTTGAATCTGAAACTTGATTGCAACTTTTGAATTTTTTTTTAGAAAAATGATCTGTTATTCTGTGTGCCTGCATGTATTTTAAAACTCCAAAATATTTGCAAATTTTACTGTATTTAGTACTGCCTTTGAAATTATTGCTTTGATTGCGTTGATCTCTAAAAAAATATTCTTATCAGTAGTTCTTGTAGAATGTTGCAACCTAATTTACTCATGAGTAATAGTGGAGTTTCCTCCCAATTAGTAGTGCAGTTTTATGGAATTTTACTGAGATATAAGCTTCTTTGGTTTTAATAAGCCTTACTCACAATGATTAACTATGCTTCAAAATGCAGCTGGAGTAATGCATACAACTGTAGATTAAATAACTAAAACGTACATGTGGCTAAAAAAAAGTTCATCCTAAGGAGCAAAATATATCTAAGGATTTAGATATTGTTATAGAAATCCAGATGTTTTGCACTGAGTGTGTTGATTGACAGACAGATAGATAGATAAACAGATAGCATTTTTCTGCTAGTTTCTGTGAGTCAAAGATAGACTTTTGTTGATGTTCAATGACCATCGTTTCTAATCATAATTTGATGGCAATATGTTGCCCTTCCTCCACCCATGTAAAATAATTCAGTTGCACAGGCCTGGATTCTAGATGAAAATTATCTGTGTTTTTATTGCAGAAAAAAAATGAAAACAATGACTGGGATGGGAAACCCAGTTATTACTTTCATAGTTTGCTAACTGTCCATTCAATTGCATAATTGTTTAACAACTGGGTAAAGGTAAATGACTATTTGGATTAAAGGGTTAACATTGTGTGAGACACTGGGAAGTTAGCCAGGTAAAACCAGAGGAATTGTGACTTATCACAAAAATTTCCTATTTCCTTTTGAGAAGCATGCCTTTCATTTTAGATGCATAAAGCCTAAATGTAATAGCTTTGCAGCTCTCAGTCTGCTTCCTGAGGGTTTGAGGACAATAGCTTTTTGCTACTCTGGATACTAAATTGAGGTGCCTTTCAGTACAAGATATGAAAAATCATGGGAATAGGAATCAATATAAGACTCTGAGGTGGTAACTTTTGACAATACCAGAGACAGAACAGTATTAAGCATATCTGTGAATTAGTTTTCTCCTTCCAAAGTGGCAAATCAGATGCCTATGTGAAGATTACAAGACCAATCACATTCTCCTATTCCTGAACTAATGGAAACTGGAAGCTTATTAATCTCAGTACTGGGATTCATAGCTGAAAATTTCATGAATTTGCATTTGAAAGCTACTTTAAATAAAGTCCCAGATTCTGTAAACACTTATGAAAGAATAAGTATGTGACTGTACTCTCTTCCTGACTTCACCTCATTCATCTGAGGCACAAGGAACCTTGGTGGCCCACTGGGCATCATTCAGCTTGTTGCAACTAGTTTATCAGTTGCATATCTTTCCTGAACAGGGTGGCCTGGTTGTGGTGGTTGTCCTCTGTCAACATTTAGTATACCGACGCCCCGCAACCTTTTGGGCAGCAGGGACTGGTTCCGTGGAGAGAGGCTTTTCTGTGGACTGGAGGGGGCATGGTTTCATGTGCTGCCTGCATCACACAGATGGGACTTCACTTGTTTGCATGGCCTAGCTAGTGGCATGCTGCGGACCGGTGCCGATCCACCGATTGGAGGTTGGGAACCCCTGTTGTATATATTTTTGCAAGGACTTTATGTTGATCTGTTCCTGAAGATGATATAGAGGCTGAACTGATGTTTAAAGGATCCTTTAGGTGGTTTTGGACTTTCATACATAAGTAACACTTTTTCTGCCCCAATAGTAAGATTTATGATGTGGGCAGGAAACTCACTTCAAGGCCTCATGACTGGGCAAAATGCATTATCTGGACAGGGAAACAAAGCTTTTTCTTTTGAAATCCAATGGTTTGAGAAAGCCCTTCCCCCCAGCACCAGATTGGCCCCACACTGTTGTTCAGCAGTTCCAGCTGAATACTGGTTTTTTCTATTTGAGCATTTGTTGAATGTCCCTTGGGAAAATCTTTGTGTTTATATTGCACCAACTGTTTTACTCCTGAACAGTTTTACACCCATTTTTTTATTGTGTTTATAAGTACGCAAATCTCACCCCATCCTCAAAAGCTCCCGTGCTTTGAACACTATGCTTCTCCCTTTCAGTTTTATAATGCTGTTTCCAATAGAGCACAGATCAGGACATAGCCAAAGATAGGTTTGCTCCTAACTTACCTAAGATGATGCAAGAAGGTCTATGGGGTGATGCCCTGTTTTCTATAAAAGTCAAACATTTGCATTATCAGCTCCTCTGTGCGTGGCTCCCATCTGTTCCTGCTTGGACAAAGGCAGCCTACGAAAAATGAAGTAGAAAGCCATTACTTCCTGATTTATTCCAATGCTCCATGTGGGTTTGCCACCCTGCTTTTTTCCTTGTTGCGTTGGAAAAAAAAAAGTAGGATAATTGAAAAGGTTGACTATTACTCTCTGAGAGAACACATTTTATATCAAAAGTCCCAAATAAGTCCAAGCAGGTCTTCTGTATCTTGTGTCTTGCCCTTTCGTTGCTTGATCCTCACCTTTCTTTATCTGACTAACTGTGCATTTGGAGCAGATGCCATTGAAGAGAAAACTATATCTGTCATCCACTTCGTCACAATTACATCATCACAACAACACTATGATTTGTTATGTTAAGACATCACTGTTTTGTAAATGAACTAAACACCTATTCAGTATTCCTATAGCACCCTTGAGATTATTGTTGTAAACCGCCCAGAGTTATGATCTAAGGTGGGCAGCCATACAATTCTATAAACAAAGAAGCAAGCAAACAAAAGCCCACTGGGAATATGCTATGTATCATTTTCCCCTTGAAGATGGAAATGAAAAGAGGAGCAGACATCAACTGCATTTTAGTTTAAAGCTCTGGATGGCATTTTCTAGGAGTCTATCTTAACAAGCATGGGAATAAAATGGACTGCTTAGGCATCCAACATGGCCACAAGGCCATTTTCTGTTTCAAGTCCTTAAGCACCACTTCCTTCCAGGAAGAAGGCAAACCATGGAAAACATCCTTCTAAGGCTTAGCCAGACAAAACTACGTATTAATCCTCTGTGACTTGTAAACCATAGTCAAGCCATGAGGTGACTTTTCTAACCTCTGAGCATAAGCAACTTTGAAGGGCAGAAATTTATACCAATTTAAGAGATTAAAGAAGCAATTAAGAAAGAGATTAAAGAAGAAAATTGTAATTGGTAGGGTGACTGGCACGGGTAGGCTGTCAGCACTAAAAGAGAAACTAGCAGTACCATGACTGATGATGAAAGAAATTAAAACAACAAAAGCAATACCAAATATATGGGAGGAGGCATGTATAATAATACAAAAAAGGAATGACCTGAAGCATATAAACTCAAGCATATAAACCAAATTATTTTTGAATATTGATTTCAAGATGTGTATTGTTATACTAGCTGAATGTATAAGGAAATACATTCCCAAAATTATACATACAGGGATCAGATTGTTTTATAAAAGGGAAAATAGCACCTTTTTCATAAATGCACTAGAATTTATCAACACTGGGAGAAAAAAAGACTACAGTACAGAGGTGGGTTCCTACCAGTTTGGACCAGTTCTACCAAGTAGGTAGTAAGTTGCTGGTGATGTCATGGAGCAGGTTCTGGTCCGTGGACACCCCCATCTTTTTTTGGTATTTTTTTTTGAAGAAAAATTTTTGGGGAATTTTTTTTTGAAGAAAATTCTTTTGGGAACTTTTTCCGTTTTTTCTTCTTCTACGCATGCGCATAAGCTGAGTTTCCGGCACTGTACATGTGTCACCATCTTGTTTTCAGCCTATTTTTTGGGTTTTTTTCTACTGTGCATGCCCACGAGGCACGCACATGCCCATGAGGCGCACCCAAGAGGCACACCCACGTGGTGCGGGAGGCAGCAAGGTAAGCTAGAACACACCCCTGCTACAGTACTATTTCTGCAGAAAAAACATTTGACAATTTGGAATGGTCTTTTTTTAAATTGGAGATCTTAAACAAAATATATCCTAGAAAAGAATTCAAAACTTGGAAGGAGAGTACGACCAATAATAAATCGCAAAGGTTTATTTAAACAAGGGTTTAACAAGAACCCTCTCTGAAAACTTTTCAATTAGCAGAATCACAAAACAAAAGTGTTCAGTTGTAATTGTTCTGGGAGTCTTGGTGAACAAGATCTGGATATGCATTTTGCATCAAAATTCAAGGAGAGGAATACAGGATGAAATGTTATACATATGATGTGGTATTAACAATTGTAAAACCACAAAGCTCTTTACAATAAAACTATTCAAATATTTTGTTTGCTTTCCAAGATGCAAAATCAATGAAAAAAAGTCCACAGCAAAATAATAAAGCATCTAGCTTCCAAAGGAAAAAATATAAACAAAGTGACCAGTTGTGGGAAAACAATAAACAAACAAACAAATAGTGAAATGTATATTTCAAAACAATAACAACAAATTATGGAAGGAAATTAAAGCAAGATCTTGAAAGGTAGAAAAGCTTAGAATTTTACTGGCTAAAAGCTTAGAATTTTACTGGTTAAAAATGACTATTCCCCAATATAAACTTTTCAATTCAAATATCACCAATTCAAGTCACAGATTAAAAAATTGCAATGTTAGCAAAGAACAATAAATATATTTACATGAAGTGGGGAGAAAAGGATCCAAGAGTACATTTCAAAATTTTGCAAGACTTAAAAGAGAGGTCGTATAGTTTTTCCCAATCTCAGATTATATAATGCAGTAAACTGTCTATAATTAAAAACAGAATGGATAAATTTCCCTAAAAGAAGAATATCAACGATAAAAGGAGTAAGTTTTACAGATGTATGTATGTATATACCATATGTATGTATGCATGCATGCATGCATGCATATATGTATGTATGTAAAAGAAAGTCTGTTATAATTTGGTAGGATACATTCTACCATTTCACCATTAGACAATTACAATAAGAAATTTGGTAACATATGGCAATATGATACATCTTCTAATTTATCTTATATTACTCTACCAACTTTCTATCTAACATTTGTGTTTATAATTTCAACATATCTTTCTTTTTTCTTTTTTATATGAATACTAATTTTTTAAAAACAAGAAACGGGAAGAGTCAAATAATGAAATCTCAGTCTCAGGCAGAAATGTACAGGTAGTCCTTGATATACAACCATTCATTGAGTAATATTCCAAGTTATACCGGCACTGAAAAAAGTGACACGATCGTAAGTTTTTCACACTTACAACAGAGGTGGTACCTGGTTCTACCAAGTAAGTAGTAGGGCGATAGTGACGTCAGAGAGCAGATTCTGCTCTGTGGGCGCCACCATCTTTTTTTTTTTAATTTTATTTTTAGGGGAAAAAAGGTTTTTTTGCATTTTCTTTGCATTTTTTTCTTCTGCGCATGTGCAGAAGCTGAGTTTCCGGCACTGCGTATGCATTGCCATCTTGTTTTCAGCCTTTTTAATTTTATTTGGGGGGGTTCTACTATGCATGTGCACGAGGTATGTCTACGTGGCGCAGGACGCAACGAACCAGCGGCTAGGTAAGTTAGAACCCACCCCTGACTTACAGCCATTTCAGTATTCCTATGGTCATGTGATCAAAATCCAGACACTGACATGTATTTACCACATTTCAGTGTCCTGAGGTCATGTGATCACTTTTGGCGACCTTCTGCAAGCAAAGTCAATGGGGAAACCAGAAACCAAAAATAATAATAATAATAATAATTGTGTCACTAATTTCACAACTGCAATGATTCACTTAACGCAAGAAAAGTTGTAAAATGGGAGAAAACTGACTTAACAATTGTTGTTTAGCAACATATGGTTTTGGGCATAATTGTGGTCATAAGTTGAGGACTACCTGTAATTTGAGTAAGTGCATCTCCCTTGTCCAGTAACCTGATAGTAGAAGTATCAAGTATCATTCATAATTCTGGCATACTACTCTGATCTATCTTGAAGAGCTGATACCAATCATGCAAGTTTGAATGTGCTTTCCCCTTCAGCCTCTAAGCATCAAGGCAGAACCTCCACAGCTTCACTTAGTAGGCCAAAGGTAGATATCATCAGCATATTCACCCATTAACTCACCCAGCAGCTTTATCTGGATGTTAAATCAGAGAGGAAGAAATAACAAACTGTAAGGCACTCTACTAAGTAAAGACCCAGTGTAGGATCTTTCCCAGCCAATCAACAGTGCCTGGAACTGCCCCAGCTGAAGGAAGAGAACCAGCACAATAAAGTGTCACCTACACCCTATCCCTGAAGCTGTCCTGTTTCAGGTCTCAAACTCACATAGTTGCTAGGTGAGGTAAGCAACTTACTTACCGTAAGTCTGAGCAGATAATAGCAGAGAAAAGAGAAAATAGAATCAACAAAGTCTCTTGGTAAGAAAGCTTTCCTGAGTGGTTTTGCTTTCAAAAGAAGCACATTGAAAAGTAGTCAAATCCAGTCCAAAGTTCAGAGAGCCAAGTCAGATTTTTCAGACAGGCCAAGGTCAGAGATTCACAAGAATGACACACCAGATCAGGAAATCAGACAGTTCTTTTCCAATGGAGAAATGTGCTAGTGTTGTATCTGAAATCAGCCAGCTGCAGCCAGCTGTCTTTGATTAAGAGAATTACTCCCTTGCTTGGCAAAGAGTCTCATTGAGCTTCTTTGCTCTGCTGTCTGCTCTACTTGCCAAATCGGAAACTTTGGAGACTGTACATAATCAATGACTGCTCCAGCTGTTCTGATGATGCCCGAGTATGATCAGCCTCAGGTGATTCCTGGCTTAGTGTCTCCTGAGGATTCCACTAGTTCATCTGGAATAGCTTCTTCAGAGTCTGAGTCCTGGGCCCTGAGAAGAACTGATCCAGAAGAATACCATGGTTGATGGTATTGAAAGCCACTGGGATATCAAGGATGTGTACACTACTTTCAATTTTGTCTACCATCCAAAATTTTGACCAACGCTGTTCCTTTCCATACTCAGGCCTGGATCCAGATTGAAAAGACTCCAGAAAAATTCTTCATCCAGAATCCTCCAAAGTTGCTGTGCAACCAACTTCTCAACAACCTTTCCTAAAATGAAAAGGAAGGACGACAAAAATGTGCAAAACTGTCTAGCATTGGCTTCTTAAGGGCTGAACCACTGCCTGTTTAAAAGGAGGAGGAATCACTCATGGAAGAATTCAACCACATATCATATCCCAAGTGGCCTCATCAAGGCAGCTTGGGTAGCTCTCAGGCATGAGGATCCCATCTGCTTCCTCAGCTCCAAAAGGACCCAATTCCTCCTGGATAACTAAGCAAGACTGTAACTAACTAAGCAAGAAGTATCTCCACAGAACCTACTCCAAAAGGGGAATCTAACTCGGAGCAGATCTGAGTGATTTTGTCCAACAGATGCCCAGCATATTCTTAGCCATAAAAGCCAGTAGTTGACCTTTGCTACCATATTCTCTTCAAATAATTGTTTGATGGAGAAAAAAAGAGGATCAAAATATCGTGCATTGAGCTCCGTTGGCAAAAGCAGGCAATAGTAAACAATAGTATACAGTAAATACAAGGCATTTCAAAACAACAAAGGAGAATTTCCCATCTTGTAGAAAATAGGGAATGGTGCTGATTCTTAGGAACTTACTAAGGGACTTGGGCCAATAGTTTATTAATTAACCTTCTCAGCAGGGTTGTTCTGAGGATAAATTGGACAATTGTGTGTACTGTATTATTTAGTTGCCCTAAATAATTTGAATAAAACAACAAGTTAATAAAAAGTGATTGTATTCATGTTGTTACCTAAGCCAGGATTTGCTTTATTTGGTTTTGCCTTATTGTGTTGCATGCAAAATATGAATAGTTGAAATATAGAGGTTCTTGCATTTTAATAATCTCAGAAAATGTTTGACTATTGAATAAATCTGAAACATGCATGTAGAAGGTGGTATGAATGACAGCTGAGCATGCTTTTTCTGTAAATAAAAATCTTGTCAGGAAGCTTCAGAAGCAATCTGTAGTACTTTTGAAAAGTAATACAATTTATTGTAAGGCACAAGAGCCTCAGTTCATCACATGCATGGAGTGACTTAAGTCACTTAAGTGATGTAGGATTTAAATATATTGGGATGAAGCAGAGGGGGAAGAGAGAATAGTTATGCAGATGACAGACCTCTTGTTCCTTACCAATTAACAAATATTATGTGCTACAAATTGTATATGTGTATTTGTTGGGGCCCATGATATTGTTGTTGATGTATAGTAGATGGGGAGGCAGAATAGACATTTGGGTTTTTGGCAGAGTCTGGTTCCCATGTTGGTATAGTTGTCCTGTTGTTTCTTGTTGCATGTGACAATCTGCTTCAAATTGGAGTATTGACTGTATGCAAATATTGACCTGTCAGCCAGTGCCTGAGAAAATGAAATAACATTGTCCAGTAGAGCTTAAATATATATAAATAATGCATTTGAATGACTTGAGCTGTAGATGATAATCAATGATGTTCTATTGTTCTATGTTGGTGGTCTGTCTTCTAGTAAGTCCTTCCTGAGACTCAGTCTGTCTTTACTGATTTGCTCAGGAAGAATGTATGTTTTCTGATACCTAAGCAGTCAGTCAGTTAGTTTATTTTGGTAACTGACCAGCAAAGCAGACCTAATCTATGTCCCTGGCCGTTAGCATGAATTTAAATTTAAAATATATTTGGGCACGAGATTACTAATTTAACAGAAGGCACTAAATTTTAAGCAGAAAAGGTTTTAAGAAAAAGGCACTCAGATACCAAAGGGAAGCTGGCATCAGCTGAACAGGATAAATTTATTTTAGGGATTGATTTCTGATCTGGTCAGTTCCCAGGCCACCTTCAATTAGGAATCCAGAAAAGGGCTAGATTGGATACAGGAGGCTTTAATATTTAGATATGATGAAATAAACACTAGAGGACAAAAGGTTTTGCTGACGCTCTCTGGGATCAGAGGGAATTTATTTGCAGACCAATAATTACTATACATTATAACCAGGGGTGAAATTAAAAAAATTCCTTACTAGTTCTGTGGCCGTGGCTTGGTGGGCGTGGAGGGGGAAGAATACTGCAAAATCTCCATTCCCACCCCACACTGGGTCAGCCAGATGTAGTATTTGCCGGTTCTCTAAACTACTCAAAATTTCCACTGGTTCTCCAGAATCTGTCAGAACCTGCTGGATTTCACCCCTGATTGTAACTGAACAACTTAAATAAGTGGTCCTCAACTTACAACCACAATTATGCCCAACATATTTGATTCCAAGATGGCACCGAATATGGCTGCCTCGGTGAAATGGTCTTTAATGGTTTTAACATCAAAAACGTCATTAAAAAAGCACAATAAAGAATGTTCTTTCTGCGCCAACTCAGGAAGCTCAAACTGCCCAAGGAGCTGCTGATATAGTTCTATAGAGGAATTATTGAGTCTGTCATCTGCACCTCCATAACTGTCTGGTTTGGTTCTGCAACCCAACAAGACAGATTCAG
>JANHFT010008730.1:201976-216980 GCA_032467955.1 Pseudoxenodon macrops
ATCTTCAAAAACACCATAAATTTCTCATACTGCAATTCACATATAAGTATCATATTCTTTACCATTTTATCACCAAATGCTTTTTCTTTAAACTTGATTTTCAAATCTCCTTCCATAATCCAAATCATACCATTTGCCCTAACCCTAAATCTTTCATTATTATCAAATTATTTTTCCTTATTCCCTTTTTCGAATTACCACCCTTTGGTTTCATTTATTATTTTGCTTTCATAATCAAAGTCAGTTAAGATAATATCACATTTACAATAATAATCTCTCTTCAAAAAACCATAAATTTCTCATACTACAATTCACGTATAAGTATCATATTCTTTACCATTTTATTACCAAACTTTTTTCCTTTAAACTTGTTTTTCAAATTTCCTTCCATAATCCAAATCAGTTAACATATCAAATTTCTTTCCGTTCCAATATTACACTCATAAATATTAATCCAAATATATTCCAATTTTTTTAAATATATATTCAAATATTGCAATTACACATATTAATCATAATACAGTTCACATATAAATATCATATTTCCCATCCTTCTTTCCATTAATTATTCCTTTAACCGTTTTATTTTGGTTCCTCTTGCACTCCACCTCTTAGAATTTTTCTCTCATCCTCCCATTCTCTTATTTTCCTTTTTTCTTTTTTCCCTTCTATAATTATTATACCTTTCCATCTGCTTCTTTTCTCTAATATTAATCTCTCTTACTTGTCTAAATTGCCGTAAAGTCCCTTCTAGTCTCTTCTCTTTTTCTCTTTTCCTCTTTTTTCATTTCCCCACTGCTAATCCCAGTGTAATCATTTAATTTTTTTGTACCTAATATCTTTCCCTTTTCTTTTCTCCTTTGTTTCTTTCTATTTTTACCACTGTTAAGCCCAGTGTAATCATTTAGTTTCATTTTTTTTTCTTCCCCTTTTCCCTTTTATTTGCTTCCTTTTTCTAGTTAATTTTCTCTTCTTTGTATTATTACTCCCAATGTCATAATCCAAATGTTTATTTTCAGTGTTAGGTTCTTGCTTCTCATTCATAGCTTCTTTATCTGCTTAAAGAATTGGTTATTCTATTAAATCAAAATAATACTGCATTATACTTCGTTAACTCACCCTTCTGACTCATGCTCAGTCTGGGACTGATTACTTCTCTGAGATATATCTTTTATGTATTAGAACTGCAACATACATTTATTTTATTAGAAACTGTGTAAGCTTGTTATATTTCAAAAGTGACTTTTGTGCCTAACAAGTGTGTTATTTTAGGAACCAATGTTTGCCCATAACATATTTGTCTTTTTTGCAGATAATATTGGTTGCAATTTTAAAGACGACTCAGAGAAATTGTCCTCAATATACAGAGGTGAAGTTAATGTAGTGGTTTCTCAAATTAAACTTGTGACATCAGAAAATGTTTCTATTGTCTGTGATGGTACAGATAGAAGAGAATTGAGCTGCTGCACAGATAGAGACATACAACTTTTCTCTCCTTATTGGAGACCCAATGGAGCAATAAATATTTCAGGTATGTAGCAATATCATCTAGGGTACATTAAGTGCTGATCATAGCTGATAATTTTTCTCTTTCCAGCACTCTTTATATAGAAAGTGTAGCTGTCTCCCAATATTTGTGTTGTTTTGTGGGTGATAGTAAGCTAGACAAAAACATGGGCCCATAATCTGACTTTCATACATTCCTCCATCAAAGCAAACTCAAGACCTGAACTGAAATTATGTAACTTTCTCTTGTTCCACCATTGCCTAAATTGCACCAGCCTATGTGTTAAGCGAATTCACTGTTTGCTCCCTTCCTAAACCAAAAAGATAATAATCTTTGGTCATGGAGAGCTCCAATCTCTTGATCTTAGTTGGAAATGTGGGTCAGAAAGCCAGGTGCTTTCCTATTTCTGCTTTATCTTCTCCTTCACAAAACCTAGAGTTCCAGATTTGCCTGCAAAGGGGAGAATGAAAGTACTGGTAGTTGACCTGTTGATGGGAAATGTAGCATTCCTTATCAAAAAAGTGAGATTGAAAAATTGAGAGGCTGCCACAAAGTAGAGGGAGTCAATTTATTTTCCAAAACACCAGACGGCAGGACAAGAAACAGTGGATGATAACTAATCAAGGAGAGGAGCAACCTGGAATTGAGGAGAAACTTCCTAACAGTGAAGACAATTAACCAGTGGAACAGCTTGCCTTCAGACATTGTGGGTGCTTCATCACTGGAGGTTTTTAAGAAGAGACTTGACAGTCACTTATCTGAAATGGTAAAGGACAGGGGTATCAAACTCAAGGCCACAGGGCCACCCTGGAAACAGCAAAGACCGGCCCACGGTGCCTCTGCCAGCAAAAACAGAATTCCATTTTCATTGGCAGAGGGTTGCAGAAGGCTATCACAGCCAAAAACACAGCTCAGTAGCCCGTTTTTGCTGGCAGAATGCTCGGCTCACGACAGGCACCCCTGACATGAGTGATGTTGAGCTGGCAACACCCACCCTGGCCATGGCCATGCCAGCCCCCTGAGGTCAAACACAACCCTGATGCTGCCCTCAATGTGATCGAGTTTGACACCTTTGGTATAGGATCTCCTGCTTGAGTAGGAGGCTGGACTAGAAGACCTCCAAGGTCCTTTCCAGCTCTATTCTGATTCCTATTCTGAAATAAAAAAGACCTGAATGGTAGTGGATATACATTGCATAGAGATTCACACCCCTTTTGATGCAAATTCCAATATGTATGTTCAGTGGATTGGTCATCTAGGAGCAACTGGTTAACTGTAAAGTAGTTATGGCTATGAAGAGGGGAAGAAGAAGAGTATATGTGCCCTGTACTACCTCCTTATGACATCCCCCCCCTTAACACACACAAGGAAATAATAGCTCAAATATCTCCCTGCAATAGGGAAACCTAATGTTGTAGAAGAAAATGAGAAGATTGGACGCTGGCAGGGACTGTGTTCAGTTGATGCACTTGGTCTGTGGAATTGGCTGTACCAGAGTTTCAATTTGTCTCTATATTGTTGTCCTTCTGCAGGCTGTTTAAATTGAACCCCCGAGGTTTGAATCATCAATTATAAAGTAGCACACACTAGAATTTACTTGGCTGTCTGGTTTATTTTTACCATTTTTTAAACTCTGGACTGATGGATATTGTAGACTGCCACAAGACTCTTTGTAGTGGAGATAAATTCCATCAATCAGTAAATTTATAAGCTTGTGATTGTTGGAGAAGCATGGGGGGGAAATCTATATTACTGGCACATCCAAAGTCAATTGCAGTCAAGCACAAACTTCTGTATGTCTGGGGTAGTTCAATCATAGCCCTGTTTCCAGAGTTCCACTTACTTTAGTTCTAGACTTTCCTGAATACAACTAATCCAATGCATTGATCAGAGAACCAGTGTGGGGCAAGAGTTAACAGTGGGAAGCAGGGAAACTTAGTTTCTCCTTCCTCCTCAGGCATTAAAGCTCTCTAGGTTACTTTGATCCAACCACTCTTTCTCAGCCAGAGTTCCCTCCAATTTCTTACATGCCATGTGGGGAAAATATATTTTTTGAGTAGCTTTTCCCCAGCCAAGGACACATTTATGTGCCACGGTGCAAGTATATGAATAAATTGTAAATACATGCAATAGTGACATATTTCTTAGTTAAAATATAGAAAGTAAAAAGTATAATAATATGTCACACACATCCTTCAAGGCATTGTTGACTCCTAGTGTCCGACTGCAAAGGAAGGAACAGAGGAAGGGAGGGAGGGAAACATTGCATGAAAAGCATTTCAACAGACATCACTCTTTCTTCCCCTTCTTTCCTTCTTCTCTGGATATATTCTGAACTTTCTTGAACTTTAATTATTATTTATTTAAAATTTGAAATGTTTATAAAGTTAATAGTGATCATGGATTTTATCTGCTCAGAATGCCACACATACTAATTAAACTTTGTTTTGGAGGAAGGAGGCTCCTCATGTACAGGAGGCTCTGAACTTATGTCGATGTATCTCCAATTGGACCGGATCCAAAAAAGGAC
Organism: Pseudoxenodon macrops; assembly: GCA_032467955.1. Lineage (NCBI taxonomy): Eukaryota > Metazoa > Chordata > Lepidosauria > Squamata > Pseudoxenodontidae > Pseudoxenodon > Pseudoxenodon macrops. Next base: position 206,014 of record JANHFT010008730.1, read on the forward strand.
TCCCTGCCTACTGTCCCAAAGCTTGGCAAAACCAAGCAGCCTTTGCTGCTGCAGTCATGAACCCACAGTTTATTTATTTAATTATTATATTTATATGCTGTCCATCCCACTATCTAAAGCAAACATGTTTTCTGATGTCTAAATTTGTTACTATTATTTTGGGTAACTTAGGTTAGGTTACTATTATTTTGCATGTCCACAACATTTCCCTGTGTATGCATGTTCAGTAAAGGGAATATAATTCTCAGCTCAACCCATCTCACAGTTTTTTGTTGGGGAAAAATGAAGGAGTGAACACTGTGTGTACTGCCTTGAGCTTCTGTAAGGAAGGTGGGATATAAATTTAATCATCTCAACAACATACAGATTCCTCTTCCATTCTTCTTCATAATTCCAATGCATGCAATGTATAAGTGCTATAGGAGGCAGAAACTCAGATAGCTTTATTTCAAGCATCAGCCTTTCTTCAATCTTTTTCAGACTGATTGCTTTTTTTTGCAGGAAGCACTACTTCAATGAACAACTGTACCATTTACTTGCTACAGGCTAGTGAATCTCAGTGCCCAGTGGACAAGTCTGGCACCAGCACTGATTACACATGTGAGCTAAATACCACCTATGGTGCTCGGGCCAATAAAATACTCAAAGTGACATATTTTCGTATGGGTAAGCATCTTTTTGGATACAGCACCTGTTTTCTGACTGTTGTGGATGGATTCAGTAGTACTAGATTTAGAATAAAATATTGAAGTTAGCACTTTTGCATAAATGCTTCTAGCTAGGCTGCAGTTTAAGGGATAGACTATCAATGAATGTGGACAAAATTAAACTGTACAAAGTCTGTGGCAAGAGACTAGGATCCCGAGAAAGCAAGAAGGAGGTTTTTTTGTGACATAGTAGTGTCAGACATTGACCCATGGAAAGCTTGTTCAGTTCCTCCACTGGATTCTAAAAGTTCTTTAAACTTTAACTGCTCATTTTAGACTTTGCTCTTAAATTTTTGATATAGGCTTGACTCATCCAATTTTTCATCTCACTTCACATTGCTTTTCTGGCCACACATTGTTTGTAAATATGTGTTGTATCCTTTTTGTCCTTCTGATATTATATAGTGGAGGGGGAGGTTTTTCTGCTTTTTAAAAAAAGAGATTGAGAAAGAGATGAAGGATGGGGTGATTTCCATTTTTTCTGCTATTGAATCTTTGTAAGAGCATGACTGCCAACTAATGGGCAATCTTCATAGAGTATGGTGAAACATTTTGGACTGTGTCAAAAACCACCCACAACCATTAACAAGATGATATACAAATATTTTTGTGCCAGCTGTTTTAAAAATACAAGGAGAAACACTTTATTAAACCATGCTAAGGAACACAGCAAATGATGGAAGCAAAATATTTTAGGACTGAGATCTAGAATGGTCAATAAAAGATTAGAACATGTGTTGTATGGTAGAACTAATGGCTTAATATATGAGAACTAATCTTCATATTATGAAGCAAATCACACAATTCTCCAATAAGTCTCTTTTGTAATACTGGTTTCATAATGAAAATACTAAATAATGTCTCTTTATTTTGTGTTTCACCAGCAAAAATATCCCTTTATAGTTCAAAGTACATTGTTTCTGAGGGAGATGCTTTCTTTTTAACATGCCAGAGTGATGTGAGCAATTATGACACGGTCATTTGGAAAATTCACAATGGCAGAACTATTAAGGAAATAGATAGTATGTGGTACACCACAATGAAGAGTTTCACAGGTGCCAAGTCTGTGCTGACTGTGCCTAGGGCAAACCAGGACTGGACTGGTGAGTCAAAACATGAAACATTTCACTAACATTTCATTATTTAAAACATTAAATAATTTTATCAATGAAATAATGTGTTCACTAAAGTGCCTTTTCAATCATTTCTACTCCTTGATTTTAGAGGACTAGAATGGTAGTTGCTGCTGCTTTAAACCTTTTGTTGTTAATTTCTTCAGAATTGCATTTGTTAAACCTGCTGGTTTTATTTTTCTAGGCATCTATACATGCAACTTTTCCCAAAGTTTTTTGAGCAGCTTTGGAAATATAACAATTAGAGTGTTTCCTTTGCTCCGGCCTCAAGATATCATAAGAGATCCCATAGAGACTGTCATTTCTTGTCCAACAACAAGAAGTCTGGAATGCTGTACACACCGGATGGAAAATTATACTGTTTATTTTTTTTCTCATGATCACAATATGCTTTTACCCATTAGGGCAGGTGAGTAATCATAGGCTGGGTGGAAGAAGAGGTGTTGATGAATAGCTAGATATCCATTTCTCTTGAAAACTTAATGGGGGTTTGGCAAGGTCAAATGCAACCATGAAAATCACAGTTTACTTCTACATCAGTGTTTCTCAACCTTTGCAGCTTTCAGATGTGTGAACCTCAGTTCATGCTGGCCGAGAAATTCTAGGAGTTGATGTCCACACATCTTAACAGTTAGCAAGGGTGAGAAACACTGTCCCAGAGCATTGTAGCAGAGGTTGAATAATCTGAGATTCAGTACCAGTCCCCTTAGTGATCCCAACATTCTAAATTATCTAACGTTGATTAGTATTGAAGGGAAAACCTGTATCAAGTGTCTTTGTGAAGGGCTCCTTGGTGCTCTGTGAGCTTGGTTGTTTTCTTGGAGATGTTTCATTACCCAAACTAAGTAACATTACCATTCCTTACTCGCACTGATAATGTTACTTACTTTGGGTAATGAAATGTCTGCAAGAAAACAACCAAGGTCACAGAGCACCAAGAACCCTTCATTTCAACCCTGAGCTACAAATATTCTCCATTATCAGGAATCTAAGTTATAGAAGGGACTGGATGAAAACAGGGCCTAAACTTTCAGAGTCTCGACTGAATCTCTCAATCCTTTTATAAACAGTTAAAAAGTTGTTTTCTCAGAGATTTAACACAAAATGTCTTCACCTAGCTAGATTTGAATACACCTATTTTAAAAAAACGGACTAATATCTAGGTGAAGTGTGGGAGACTAGCTTCTTACGCTGGATGTTGAAACCTTAACCCCACATTAAATAATTTGTTCCTTTACAGAAAGAAGAAGAAGAAATAATCTCAACTGCTACTATTCCATACAAAGCTTCACAGACATACACTGCAATTCCAAAGAACAGGCTCTCCAGGTGCATTGTATGTTTATGAATCAAATCAATCAAAATGTGACAAGTCTAGCTATGGTCCTACATTTTGTACCAGGTAAGAAAGAATGCCATTGCATAAATGCAAGGCAATCTTATTGTAATATAGGAGTATCTGCTTTGTCTCTAGTATGAACAAGTTTGCTTGAAAAATAACTGGAGAATGATAACAGATAATTTGTTCATGCTGGATTGTAGAAAAATGGGGTGGGGGATATTTTTTCTGTTCTAAACATATCTTGTTCTGTACTGGAAAACGGGAATTTTACTGTGTTTCCCTGGAAAAAAAAGACCTATCCCAAAAATAACCCTTAAATTGATTTTTACATGTGCACCCAAAATAAGCCCTAATTAAGACCATGCCCACTCCAGGTTGCTTGGGGTGGGGCGAGTTGCACGGGTAAAAATTAAGCTAGGGTGGGGATGGGATGGAGCTGTCCTACTACTTGCCTTCGGACAGTTGCAGACAGGCCTCGCACAACCTGACACTTGCGTTGCCAGCCCACTTCTTCTGCACCCAGCAAGGCTTTCCTGAAGGCCTCTGCATCTGATAACAGAGCTCAGCCAGAGATCGATTGACTGAAGGCCTCTGACAGCAAAATGGAGGCCGGGAGCGACATGTGCAAGTCAGTCATCCCCTCCGAAAATAAGACCTGATACCTTTTTCGGTGGCAATATATGTATATATATAAAACCAGGTCTTATTTTCGGGGAAACACTGTAATATGAAGACATACTTTACTTTTCCTTCCAAATTCAAAGCCCTACATAATTGTCTCCTTAAAAAAGCCATCCTCCTTTAACATCTAAAAGTTAAGCTTATTGGGCAGGGATTCTCCATGATCAACTCTTCACACACTTTCATTAAAATAAACTATAAGATTTTTCAGTTAAAAAGAGTTTCTTTGTAATGTATTAAGAAGCAGATGTTTTGTTCATATGCGCAATGGAAGATTTCTTATTTCTGACGAACAGTAGCTAGCTTTATAAATATGTAAGTAGACATCTGACTCAGAAAGCAAGATGTAACTTTTAAAAACCTTTTTTTTCCCCACAGCAAAGAAAGTGGTGTGCAATTCCTCAGACATTGGTGTGGGAGCAAACGAAGCACAGATCAAAAAGCCTTGTTTAAATTTCCATGGGACAAGTAACTCTGTGAGAGGAGACATCACTTATAGATGTGATGGTATAAAATGGACTGTTCATAGAAACAACTGCCTGGCCAGTCCCATCAATGATCTTTTGAATTCTGCTGAGGTAATCATGCTCCAGTCTCCACAGTGAGCCCAGGCCAAGCCAGGGGGTTTGAAGTCTATTGAAACAAAGTGCTCTGAGAATTGAGGTCAAGGGATGAGGCCTGAATGGCCTTCCCTTTAGTTCTTCAACCTGGTTGTTAGAACCAAGAGTTTTCTGCCTCATAGGGAGGACTGATTCCCTCTTTTACTGATGTTGTCTAGGAAGTACGATGTTCCAATAGCTTTGATTAATGGTCAAGAACATAGATTCATTTTTCCATCTCATTCCACAGTCTTTGAACAGCTGGACAGCACAGGTGGTCCTTGGTTGCTGAATGGGACTGAAATTGCCATCACTAATAACATGGCCATAAAGCATCACATTGCATATGCTACAACATTTTAAGGTTCCGTTGTTCAACAATGTTGTAACTTCAAATGGCCACTAAATGAATGGCCATAATTTAAGGAGTACCTGTACTTCAGCAATCTACACTTCAGCAAAACACTTGTGTGTGTGTGTGTGTGTAGATAAATATATAAATAAATAATAAATAGATATAAATAAATAAAGATTAGATATAGATACATATTTCATTAATTTGGCTTTAAAATACACACACACATACACACACAAGAATACATACATGTATACATATATATCAGTAATATATTTATATATATTTGCATATGTCAAGAAATATCACCACTCTTTTGAAGAATATGCAGGAATTCTGTCCTAGATTAGACTATTGTCTGTGTCAGGTTGACAGTCTAGACTCTAGTTCATCAGGTTAGCTCAGCTTTTTCCTTCTGACTCTGTGGAATCATTAAAGTTAAAAAGCAGAGTTCCATTATCACTCTCTCTCTAAGGCAGTGGTGCCAACCTCAATCTTACACTGTTGTTCTTTTGCCAACCCCATTCTTGCAATGTTGTGCTTCTCCTATGTACTGTTAATGCCTAGTTCCCCACAACCTCAGTTCCTCCTATTCAGTACAAGGAGCAGAAGTTGCATGTAAACAGGAACCATGCCTTAAGACATACTTTGCAGCTAACAGACAAAGGAAATCACATATTAAGACATATTTCTAAGTGTGCAGATTAATATTCAAGTTTAGTTTTCTTATACATACTCAAGGCTAAATACTGTATTTTTAGACTATAAGACACACCTAAATTTACAGGAGGAAAACAAGAAAAAAATAGTTTTTGGCCTCCGCAGGTCAGATTTTCGCCCTCCCAGGCACCCAAAAGCAGTGTTCCACACAGTGCTCCAAACAGCCCATTTTTGGGCTCCTAAGCCCGCTGTGCATCGGGTTTTTGCCCTCTCAGACTCCCAGAAGCACTCTGCTCCATATGGCCTGTTTGTTCCAAAAAATGCACCCATTTTTGGCCTGCAGAGTGCTTCTGGAGGCCGGGGAAGGCAAAAATGCAATGTGCAGAGGGCTTGGGAGCCCCAAAAATGGGCCTGTTTTGGTGAAAACAGGCCATGTGGAGCACTGCAGAATGCTTCTGGGGGATGGGAAGAGTGAAAATGTGACGTGTGGAGGGTTCGGGAGGCCAAAAACGCCTGTATTCAGACACAGCTAAATTTTCACCCACTTTTAGGTGGGGGGGGGGGAAAGGTGTGTCTTATCCTCCAAAAAATACAGTATTCTATCTTTTCTACCCATACTCAATCTACAAAATGTTTTTTTCATGTCAGCCTATGGTCATGTTGATAAACTGGCAACCTGTGAGACTCCTAAGTCAGGGTCCATAAAAATATCTAAGATTCCATAAACTCTGACCAAAGAGCCCCCCAGGCCCACGACCTCCCATCAAAGACTCATTTTTCTTTCTCAGTATCTTTTGCCTGGCATCAGTATACTGGTGATACCAAATCCCAAGCTGCCAGATGACGTTTCCTGATGCCTTCATATATATATAAATAGGAGGGGAGAGAAGCCCAAGCCCTGAGGCACCTGATATAGCAGGAATCTGGGACTGGATCTCTCCTTCACCACCAGCACTGTCTGGTACCAGCCACAGGGAAAAGAGAACCATTGCCAAACAGCGCCTCTTACTCCTAATCCCCAGAGACAGTCCAACAAGATACTATGGCTGATGGTATCAGAATCTACTGAGAGACTCAGGAAAGTCAGGACAGAGGCACCAGCCCTATCCTGAGCCATAAACCCAGGTTCTTTTCTCTGTCTTACTTATACCGTGGCCACTCTGGGCAGGACAGGACATTATGAGTTGTCACTCTTAATGTTATTACCAACCTGCTTTAACTGTTCAATCTCCGTGTTCTTTAGCCCAAAAGGGAAAAACAGTAAATTACTATGGTGTCTTCTTCAAAGTAGATTGTCTCTTGTCCCATTCAGTGGCAATTGGACATTGTAAAGTTGTGAAGAAACTTAAGTGATGTGCCTTTATTGCCATGTCACAAGCAGAGTTTCCAACATTGAGTACTTTTTTTCAAGCAGCCAAAGCTGTTCAGTTTAGCTGCTGATCCAGCCATGCCATCTAATTCGTCTTTAACATGTTTAATTCTAATTCTAGTCTTTGGCCTCCAGTCCAGAGTCCCAGAAGAAGTTGCCCACATTCCTTAAAAAACTGAAAGAAACCACCAAGCAGACACAGGAGGAAATAAACAAGTCTGCTGCTAACCTAAATGCTGTTCTTGAAACCCTGACTTTGGTATCAGCTATACCAGTAGAGGCGAATGAAGAGAATATGGCAGTAAGTGGCAAACAACTTGGGGATACTTTACTTGCCATATACTTGAAGGGAGTTAGTATCAGTATTGAAAGCAGAATAAGAAACACAATAGCACTTTTTTTTTTAACTTGAAAAGCTTATTTGTACCCTATGACTATCATTATGTGTTGCACCTTATCATTCTTGACGAATCTATCTTGTGTTTTTATGTACACTGAGCGCAGATGCACCAAAGACAAATTCCTTGTGTGTCCAATCACACTTGGCCAATAAATAATTCTATTCTATTCTATTCTATTCTATTCTATTCAGTATTTCCTCCAAAATTTCCTAACTCTCAGTTGGCCTCTGCCAACACTACTGAAACCCAAACTGATTTAATATAATTTCTTTCTTTTTTTTCTTCTGGCCATGCCCTTTGTTGGAGTGCTATTTCTGGTGGTTACGTATGGTTGCATATATATCTGCATAGAGATACACAAATGGGCCATGCACAAACACGTTTTCTTGGGTGGGTCAAAGCTCCCTGACTGACGACAAAGTGAGAGGACTGTATAGGATTTTTGTGCTTATAATTCTTTCTATTTAATGTTCCTTTTTGAAATACTGTAGGACATTTGAAATTTCAATAACTATGACATGATGATAATTTGGGGAGAATCATGTTAAATTCATGATAAGTTTGGTGATAGCCTGAAAATCAGAGCAAAGTTCCAATTTTGATGGAGAAATGATTAAATATCACTTTGTAGACCCTTACTCATAGAGATGCCTAGCTGATGCTAATAGAGGTTAATGACTAGTCCTTTGTATAATTCCCCACTGTTATAATATACTATCAAATCTGAACTTAATAACATATTTCAAGTGTGAGAAGAATTTTAGACTTCAGCACTAGGATCTTTGTGTTGGAAGTCAGTAAGTGGATTGAGATACACTGACAGGAACAGGGTTTTCTAATGCAATCCCTCCCCCCCTTTTTTTTTTCTTTGCAGAACTTTGGGTCTACTGTAGAAACAATTATCACCAGTCCAACAGAAACTTGGGAACATGTACAGAATGGGAGCTCTCAATTACTTGGTTCAGTAGAACAATTTTTAGAATCACTCCAACCAATTAATCAATCTGTTCCTTCTATCATACATGAGAGTCTTCAAATCAAAGGAACAGTTCTTGGCAAAAGCAGTAACTCCATTTATAACAGCAGCTTTGCGTTTCTCCAGTCTGCAGGCCTCAGGGGAAGTGTGCTTATTGAGGATGCACATTTTGATACTGAGAAATCAATCACGATCATCAGTGTGGCTTATTCAACAATTGAACGTATCTTTCCACAGCATAGAAAGGAAATGGTTAATAGTTTGGTAATGACGACAGTAATAAATCCCCAAATAAATGAGGATTTCCAGATCAAAATGGCTTTTGCAAAGCGTGAAAAGGCCATGAGCAATCCACAATGTGTCTTTTGGAATTTCAGTTTGGCAGAAGGAGGAGACTGGGATAATACAGGCTGTGAAACGAAGGATGATGGGGACAGTGTCATTTGCTCTTGCAATCACACAACGTCTTTTGCCATGCTCATGTCTCCCAACCAGGAAACTTCACTGGATGAACTGACTTATATCACTTACATTGGCCTGAGCCTTTCTATAGTGAGCCTGATTATTTGCCTTGGAATAGAACTGCTTGTGTGGAAATCAGTCACTAAAACAAGAATTGCATACATGCGCCACGTTTGCATTCTGAACATTGCAGTTTCTCTCTTGAGTGCAGATATCTGCTTCATTGTTGTTGCTGCAACACATGACCAAAATTATGCAGTGGAGGGGAATCTTTGCGTAGTAGCAACTTATTTTGTTCACTATTTCTACCTCTGTGTCTTCTTTTGGATGCTCGCTTTGGGACTGATGCTCTTCTATCACTTGGTCTTTCTTCTACACAATGCAAGCAAGACCATCATGAAAACCATTGGCTTCTGCTTGGGATACATCTGTCCTCTAATAATATCAGCCATCACAATAGCCAGCACCCTTCCGTATTCCTCTTACACAAGGAAAAAGAGCTGCTTTCTCAACTGGGAGGAAAGCAAAGCCCTCTTGGCCTTAGTGATTCCTGCCATGGTCATTGTTGCTATTAATACTATTGTTACTGTTGTGGTTATAGCAAAAATATCAAGACGTTCAATTGGGGAAAAGTCCATCAATGAAGAAAAGAGTTCTTTGTATCGAATTGCCAAGAGCATTGGTGTACTGACACCACTGTTAGGTCTTACTTGGGGATTTGGACTGGCCACAGTTGTTCCAGGAAGTCCCAAAATATTCCATATGTTATTTACTATTTTCAATGCCTTTCAGGTAAGTGGATTGATAATATCAGCTGTTTGAAATAGTTAGATGTCAAAAACATCATTGACATTTTCTTTGGGTATCACACTGTGTTATAACGCATAATTAATCTAAATTGATGGATGATTCAGGCAGCTCTTTCCATAACATGCAATCTAATTATGTCATTGATATCAATATCCTATAGATGAACCTTGAATTTCTGGAAAATCACATTGTTCTTGAAAATGGCAAAGCTAATAGTAGTTTTTGCCACCAGGGGCTGCTGTATCAGTGGGATAGGTGGCATAAAATTTTAATACATTTAATGAATGAGTGAGTGAGTGAGTGAGTGAGTGAGTGAGTGAGTGAGTGAGTAAATGAATGAATGAATGAATGAATGAATGAATGAATGAATGAATGAATGAATGTGTTCAGTTACCTGTTTCTAGAATTTTGGTTTGGCATAGAAGCCAAACTATCTTGTGCAAAATAAATAATTATAATTATCTCTATGGATTTTAATTGGCATATACTTTGCTAGTCTAAAACCAAACTAAACAAATCAGTGAGGGAACTAAATGGTATCCAGTGTGTGTAAAATTAAATAAACAAATAAAGCAGCATTTCTGATCTCTGACTCTTGAGAACTGTGAGGAATTATGTTCTCTTTCCTGATTCCTAGCTACCTGTCCTGTGACAGTTTGTGGTTTCTGAATATTCCAGATCAGGGAGTGATCACAACACCCATTTCTTTTTTGAAAATTTTCAAATTCGTTTCTAGTATGGATCAATCTTTTGGTTATGAGCCTTTTTAAATTTTGTCTTAGATTGTTTGCAATTTTTGTACACTGAAATGGACTATTTTTCTTCATACTCTTCATATTTCATACTTTTCCCTCTGTAATAACACTAGTGGGAAATCAGCCATATTGAATACTTTGTATGATAGCGTAAGAACTGAAATATGTCATTTCAATCTTTGAATATTTTTCAGGGATTATTCATTCTGTTGGGTGGAACTCTCTGGGATAGGAAGGTAAGAACACAATTTTAGGGTATTTACTGTTTTGTGTTTATTGTTTTATTGTGTAATAAAAATATATGTATACAATTACATGCAACTTCAGACATGATTAAATATTAACATTCATTTTCTTTGAAACACACAGGTACGAGAAGCTATACGGAATAAATATTCTTGGTCCAGGTGGAGTTCACAACACTCGAAGGTAATATTCTTTCTAAACAAAGGATTGGATTCAAACACATCCTTCTACATGGAGAAAATGACTTGTGTCGATAAAGGGGCCATTCTATTCAGTATTTGGCTTCAGCTAGAGCAGTGCATGGTGGATTTAGATTCAAAGATAGCATTCCACCTCTGCAAGTGAATCATGAGAAGAATTTGTCACTTTATTTCTGCAGTTGGGAGATGAAGAAAACTACCGTATTTTTCTGAGTATAAGACGCACCTTTTCTCCCCCTAATTGGGGCTGATAATTCAGGTGCGTCTTATA
>JANHFT010008730.1:241192-259668 GCA_032467955.1 Pseudoxenodon macrops
AGGTGGAAGAGATAGTCAGGAGTGCTGCCAGGCACAGGAGCCGAGGTGAAGACATTTTGGAGTGGCTTGGAATGATTGCGAGCATGGTATAAATAACGTGTAAACAATCTGGACTTTGTATTCAGTGTCAGAGAAATTTATTAAGAATTAGGTAATCACAGGCTAATATTTAAGCTATCATATTATTTCCTAATTACACCCTAAGGATAATAAACATCTTTCCAGATTAATTTAGTAGATTGAAGGAATACTTCAGTCATGATACTGTACTGTGTTTGATTTGACAGTATCCAGTGACATGGTTGATTTACAAACTCGCTAGTTTGAAGTGAATAGAATGATCATTAAACTATCCTGATAGATAGGTTTAACAATGATTCCTAAATCACATTGGAGGGAAATGTTAAATTTAATCTTGGTCTTACATTTTTCAACATTTTTATTAATGACAAATGAGGAAATTTATCAATCTTGCAGATGACACAAAATAGATGGAATACTATTCCCTGTAATCCAAAAGACAGAAAATTCAAAACACTCTTGACAGGCAATAATAATATTTTTAACAGAAACTAAAGCAAACGTATATAAGTAGGAAACAGAATTCAGATGATTACAAAATGGATCTTTTGTATATTATGGGCGATATCAATACAAAAGTGGGCTAAGGAGAAGTTGCAAGAATAGACAAGTTTGGTCTAGGTGAACAGAATGAAGCTGGCGATCACCTAGTGCAATTTTGCTTGGAAAATCATCTCAGCATAACACATAGTTTATTCAACACAAGCGATGTTCATACACATGGGCAGCACTAAATGGACAACATCAAATTAGGTAGAATTCATTTTATGCCAACAACGTTGGAAAGATTCAGTTACATCTGTTAAGACACTTCCTGGCACTTATTGCAGCTCCGACCATCAGCTATTAATGGCTAAACTGAAGCTCAAACTGTGCAAAAGGAAAATAAATATCCAAAATTCAATGTGAACATCATCTTACCTTAGAATGCCATAGAAGTTAAGAATAAATGTGAACCACTGAATCTAGAAGGGAAAGATCGAAATGAAGAGATCCAAGGTAACATGGAAATTGATGGAAAATATGTGTCAGGCCAAAATCCAAAGAGAACAAACAAGTAGTTATCTGATGATACCATCAAACTAGCTAATCAGTATAGGGCAGCCAAAGCCAAAGGTAATAAGAATGAAGTTAAAAGGATGAATGCAATTTTCCAATATGAAACCAGGAAAGACAAAAAGAGGCAGTGTGAGAAGCAGTGTCAACATCTGGAAGAAGCTAACAGGATGGGAGATACTAAGTGAAAATGATGCGATCCAGCTTTTCAGTATGGCAAGGAATTGTTAAAGACTGCAACAGGAATGTACTAAGTGACCAGTGGAAGATCAAGAACAGGGTGGAAAGAATATACGGAATGACTCTATAACTATTTGTTTTCCATCAAGATGATAATGATAATAACCCAATTAATAAAGAACCAAACATCTTGAAACAAAAAGTAAAATAGGTCATGGAAAAATTGCTGAACTGGAAAGCCCCAGGTATTGATGGAACACCTGTGGAATTAACAAGACCAGTGCCAGTTAACATCATTATTGCCCTGGTTTACATGTCAATGGACTGGAAAAGATCTGTTTTTTTTCCCATTAGTAAAAAAGACAGTGCCAGGGACTGCTCCAACTGTCATACAGTTGCATTGATTTCTCATGCAAGCAAGATTATGTTAAAGACCATTCAACAGAGGCTACAGAGTCATTGATAAAGAGTTACCTGAAGTACAAGCTGGCTTTAGAAAGGGGTGTGGCACTCGAGATCACATTGCCAGTATTATATGGATTATGGAAAAGGCATGTGAATATCAAAAGCATCTATATATGTGTTTCATTGATTACAGAAATACTTTTAACTGTGTAGAACACAATAAACCATGGGTGACTTTGCATGATCTTGATGTCCCAACCCACCTGATCAGACTTATCAGATCACTGTACACTGATCAGGAGGCAACAGTGAGAACACTTTATGGCAGGGGTTTCAAACTTGTGGCCCGCGGGCTGGATGCATCATGTGCTGGCCACCCCCACCCCCGGTTTAGTGAAGAGGGGGAAGTTGTGATACGTCTCGTGATGACAATGTGATGCCACAAGTTTGACACCCCTGCTCTATGGCTACACAGATTAGTTAAGGATCAGTAAGGAGTTGGTTCAGGAGTTAAGACAGGGATGTATTTTATCACCATTTTTGTTCAATCTATATACTGTATAAATTAGATCTGGAACTACCTGATTTGGGAATGAAGGTCAGAGGAAAAATCATAAATAATTTGAAGTATGCAGATGATACAACACTGTTGGCTTAAAAATAAGGAAGATCCTGAAAAATACCTGAAGTTTTAACATCAGGAAAGCAAAGATAATGGCAAACAGCTGCATATGGACATGAAAATTTTAAAATCAGCAAGGAAGAAATTGAAGTAGTTTTGAGAATTTATCAATGGATCCAGAATTGTTTGAGATGGCAGTTTTACTCTGAAATCAAACACAGGATAACCTTAGGCTGTACTGCAATGGTTAGCATGAATAAGATCTGAAAAAGCAGAGATATTGATATAAATACAAATAGGTTAGTTAGAACAATAGTCTTCCTTATAATCACTACTGGTGTGAGAGTTGGACATTAAGAATGATTATTCGAAGAATTGATGCCTTTGAACTGTGGTGCTGGCATAAATTATTGTGTATACCATGGACAGACAAAATAACAAAAAAGGGACACGGAATCATATAAAACGAGAAACATCAGTAGAAGCCAAAAATCACAAGACTACGTCTGATTTTCTTTGGCCATGTCATGTATGCAAATTCATTGGAAAGGCAATGATGCTAGGAATGGTTAACGGATCAAGAAGAATGAGCAAGCAAATAATTTGCTGGCTTGATATCATTAAAGCTGATTAAACACCCAACAACTGAAAGAAGCTGTGCTTGATAGGGTAGCATGGAAAGTACTTGCCTATAAAGTGGGCCAAGAGTTAGAGTGGCTGGTTAAAACTAATTATAGAATGGATAGGGATATAGAATGGAAGTTACCTGGTTTGGTAAGTAGTAAGATACTGGGACAGTAATTAAGTCAGCCATGTGATATGGCTGCAAAAAACAGCAAATTAAATTATAAGTTGCTTCAATAGAAATATGATTTCTAAATCATGGGGAAAAAACTTTCCTACTGTAGTGTATCATGCAGAGGGGATAGAAAAAACAGGGTTAAGCACAAGACCTTGAAATAATCTTTTTTTTTAATGAGCGCAGAAACAGCAATAGCATAGATAGTGTAACTTAATGGCTTCTAATTAGAAAATATTTGGAGGGAGTGCCATAGGTGCCTGACTCAGGACTTTGCAGAGCACTTATTTTCTTCCTCTTCTAACCTGCTAATCTTACAAAATATCTACTCACAACTTGGCAAAAGCATAATAGGCTTTTGCAATACAGACAGACCTTGACTTACAACCATTTATTTAGCGACAGTTCAAAGTTATAACAGCACTGAAAAAGTGACTTAAAACTGGTTTTTGCACTATTAAGTGTTGCAGTATCCCCATGGTCACATGATCAAAATTCAGGCCCTTGGCAACCAGCATATATTTACAGTGGCTGCAGCATCCCAGGATCATGTGATTGCCATCTGTGACATTCCCAGCCAGCTCCAAACAAGCAAAATTAATAGGGAAAGTTGGATTTGCTTAGCAATAACTGCAGTGATTCACTTAACAGCTACCTTGTCTAGCAACAGAAATTCTGGTCTCAATTGTGATCGTAAGTTCAGGACTATCTATATAAAGTGACTTTTCCTGCTGTATTTCCCTCCATAATATATTTTTAAACATATAAGATGCATGATATATGATAATACATATCTCGGTATGCATCTGGGAATCTGGAGAGTTTAAGATTTTTTAAAATGAAGAATAAAATTCATTTTTCATATTATAGTTAATCCTTAACTTATGACCACAACTGATCCAAAAAATTTCTGTTCCTAAGCAAGACAGTTATTAAGTGAATTTTACCCCATTTGACCACCTTTTTTGCTACACTGAATCACTGCAGTTATTATAATTACATGCCTGTTGCCAAGCATCAAAATTTTGATCACTTGACCATGGCAATGCTGCAATGGCTGTAAGTGTGAAAAATGGTCATAAGTCACTTTTTTCAGAGCCATTGTAAGTTTGAATTGTCACTAAATGCATGGTTATAATTCAAGGACTACCTGCATTTAAAGCCATCTTACTCTCCAAAATAGCAACCTGGCTTTCTAGAGATTAAGTATCATCATGCTTTTTGTACCATGTACCGTATTTTTCGGAGTATAAGACGGAACTTTCCCCCCCCCAACAGAGGATGGAAATGTTGGTATGTCTTATACACCAAATACAGCAATTTTAGCTTCCTGAAGTCCCGTCCCTGCATCCCATTTTTGTGAAAAATAGGTCCGTTTTTCGCAAAAATGGGTTGCGCAGAGGGTTTGTGAGGCTTCAAACAATTACACTGCCCAAATAGGTAAAAAAACTTTCTACTTCCTCAAATGGTTGTGATCTAAGTGTGATTCCCTGTATCTGTGCAGTGGAGCTCACATACAATGATCTACATGATTCCTCCATACTTATCCTGAGGTCAATTTTGGTTGCTTCTTCATCTAAGGCAATTGTTACTTTCGTATCATCTTCCTCATGCAGGGCGATCTGCCACTCATTACATACGATAGCAATTTGAATACGTTCATTTTCAGTCTGTTGCAAAGATTAATTTGAAAAACTAGTCCCAAAATCTTACTGGAAATATTTATTTAACTTTACATGACATTACTAGAATATACCCTGGAATATACAGTCACTATGGCATCTACTATTTGTAAACTCCTGTTATTTAGGACAGTCATGCTTGGTTCACACATGTCATGCACCCAGCCCTGAGTGATCTTTACCATTAAGTCAATCAGAAGTGTTATTTTACTTGGATTCTATTTTTAGTGACTCTGTCTTTAGCAAATAAACTGCCTTAAAATTGTGGAGCATCCTGATAGATGTTTGATAGAGTTAATATATAGGTTTTTCCCCTTTTTCCCAGTCATTCTAAATTGCTATTTGTTCATATTAATGTGGAAAATTAGGAGCAAAGGTGTTGTTTGGACAAAGGAGGGACTTTGCTACTGTATATCAACTAATCACTGCTGACAACATGTCCTGAGCAGTAGCAGATAGCAATGTCCTAGGAATAGTAGCTATATGATCCAGTTTACCTTTTACCACCCAGAGAACTAAATTGCTGATATAATTTTATAATAATTAAGTTAGAAGGAACATAAAAATGCTAACTCTCATTTAACCAAAGCTAGCATTTTAATCAATTGATACAGAGACAAGTTTCTGTTTGAAGGGTTCTTCAATAAATCAACTATTGCAATCTATAATCATGCAAAAAATTTAAAAAATGTGCAGGAAGAGAATGTGCTTTATTATCCCTTTGGAAGTGCGGTTTTCCAGTCCACTGGATTCTTTTCAATAAAAACACAAAGTGTATTTAAAAGGAGTTAACTTTAACAGGATTTGCACTTATTTTTCTTCCCGAGAATTATTCTACAATGCTGTTTTTCTACCACACAGAGTTCCTTTACCAAGTTCCTTTATGGACTTCAGCTCCAAGAATCCAGTCATATTCTTATGAAGAAACTAAATACAATCTGGATGCTTATGGTTAGTATGTCATGGCTTTGGGTGAGAACAAAATAACCAGAGTTACTATGAAACCAGTGACTCTATGTGTAAGCAATGTAACTAATATATATCCCCTCTACCTGATCTGAAATGAGACACCAAATCAAACTCAATCGTAGAAGTGTTGGAATGCAGGATCAGGATAAATAATGAAAATTTGGTTGAACAAGGGAGAAATGTACAGTTATCCAAAGCTCACAATAAAGCTAATGTTCACTCAAGGCAATTTACCTTAAGAAAAAAATCATTGTCTGTTTCGTTTAGCAATGAAAAGAAAAAGCAATTAAACCAATAGTCAATGAATGCCAGAAGAAATAGCAATTCTTACTAGCAATTGTTAACCTACAAGTAGGTAAATATTTCTAATTTTCAGATGAGCTATTGGAATGGAATTGGAAAGAGCCATGCTCTAATCCAACCTCAGCTGAAATCTATTGGGTGACTTTGGCTCAACCATTTCTTAATTTAGTGCATTTCACAAGGCTGAGGGGAAAATGGAAGAAATGAATGCAGTGGATGCCAAACTGAGTTGGGCAATATACTATACATTGAATACATATATACATGTGGGGATAGGCAATTAAGGAAATATAAGGTAATATGTAATTCAATCATTAATTTCAAGTGAAAAAAGCAAGGCTGTGTGAAACCTGTTACCATCATAAATAATACCCCAAAAGAATGGCAAGCAAAGGGACAAAATTCTATTTATAAAAATAATAAAAATGGGAAATAAAGTCACCGAATGTTTTAAGTTATATTGAAGTGACACAGGAAATTGAAATCCATTTATTAATTCTTGATAGCATTAAGATCTCTAGCTTTTTCTTCTATGTGGTGTCATCCACTTAATGATATTTTTCCCCCAGAGCAATAAGAGTGTCTTGAGCAATCTGTGATGATCTTCCAAACAGAACTGTGAAGCTCACAAAGAAACACGGATTTAGCTTCCTAAAAAAATTAGGATTGGGCCCACTCCTACTAAAAATGTTCCATAAGGTAGAGCCACCAATGAAAACGCTGTTACCTGGTCTTATGCCCAGCGAGGTATTGGAATATATACAAGTGTATCCAGGAAATTCAAACAGGACAGGCTGATTTTCCCAAGGCATTCTCTCATAAAAACTGGTGCCTCCCCCTACCTCCCTAGTCAGCGCTTTCATGCATTTATGTCAAACATAGAAAGCTGTTAATCCAGCTTCTAATGTGTACTTTAGAACTTGTCTGCCTTCTCATGAACTCTACTGTGCCAAGACTAACTGACAGCACTCAAGGCTTTCCACAATGACTGTAGAAAGTTGATAAATCTGTAGAACATTTGAACCTGTCCTTCATACTAGCTTTTTCCATTGGTGTAGAGCCATCTTCTTAATTGCTGTCCACACACTAAAACCTAGGTTCTTCATACTTCAGTAGATTTCAAATGTTTGGAGTAGAATTCAACTTTACCTTATTATCATAGTCCCTTATTTCTTATCCAAGCACCCTGTTTATAAGGCCATAAGTATTAAAGCTATATGATGTCAATACAGAGCAGATCTTATCGTCCTTCTGAAGTATTAACTTCCAACATGCAGTAACCCAGCCCTTACTATCTTCAGTGTAAGGTATCCTATATGCAAAATATATAAAAAAGAGAGAATATGTTATCAAAAGAATATTATCTTAAGATAATATCCCTAATTTAAATTTTTTGAAACCCTAACCTAGCACCTTGTTTAGAGCACAATATTTCAACTATCTGAATCTTTCTCATGTTTATCTTCAAAGAATTTGTTAACAATGAATATAACTGTAAGGTTTCTTTATATACATTAAAAATCAAGATAAATAATTTTCATCTGTGCAACCTTGTTTCACACTTTGGCAATTGTGGGAGCATCTTCCAATTAAAACATGGCCAAAACACGAATAAAATAAAAATGAATATTAATATTCCTCGTAATATTAATAAAAATATTAAGAGAATATTACAGAAAAGAGATACATAGTGTAGTCATAAAGCACAAAACTTTATTAAATTAGAGGAAAGCTTAAAAATATGAATGCATTATACAAAAGTGCACAAAATGAGTTTATCAGGCAAAAAGCATATAAAAATAGTATTTTTCATTCAAGTTTTTTTACAAAATTCTTAAACTGAGATGGTAACTAACTAGTTCAAAATAAGAAAAATAGTAAATGAAATAGATGAGTTGCAATGACTACAAAGTTAAGGTAGCTGAGACCCTCTTGTCTAGCTTATCTGAAATATACCATTCTTCTCATTGTTTTCTTGAAGGAAGTTGCACACCATCCTTTCCATGCATCTTGTGTTTCATATGTTTCTTTGGAGAGAAGGGTTTACTTTTCAAAAGTTCTTCCTTCTTAAGCTCCCAAGCTTCATCCTTCTCATCCAGTTGGATTCCCTTTGATTTTGCTATCTGGCAATATGCCCTGTATTCTATTTCAGCTCTAGATTAAAAGGAAAGAGGAAACAATTTTGGATAATTGATAAATGGGGGATATTGCATTAGCATTGACCATAAGTCCCCTCTTGACCACAGTTCTATAATTAATTAAAAACAAAACATCTTTGGCTCTGTTTTCTCAAAGGATACAGGACACTAATGCAATAAAATATGGCAAAATTTCTTAAATACATATGGAGGCTTTAGCATTATTGCAGTTCAGCTCTTATAGATTAATATCATTTTAACAGCAAAGAAGACAACTTCACTGAATGCTTATCTAGGCAAAGAGAAAGCAGGAGGCAATTCACTCATAAAGATTTGCTAGTACAATTACTATCCTCAATCCAACTGGGTTATATTTTACTTCCTTGAACAGAGTTGTGGATTTTAAAGCCATGCAGAGTTCCTCACAGAACAGAAGATGTGGAGAGAGCAGATGGGAAGGTATCAAACATGAGGAAGAAGGGTTTTGGGGGGAGAGGGAGAGAATGACATAAAAAGGCATAGAGTTACTCCTCTACTTCTAACTGTTCATTTAGTGACTATTCCAAGTTACAATCGCACTGAGAAAAGTGACTTATAACCATTTTTTCATGCAACCATTGTAGAATTCCAATGGTCACGTGATCAAAATTCAGACTCTTAGCAACTGACTATTTATGACAATTGTTGTGTTCTGGCTTCATGTGGTCATCCCTTGCAAGTCGAGGACTACCTGTATTGATAGAAAGAGCAGGTCCCAAAGACCAGCCCACAAAGGAAAAGCAATTTTTTGGTTTCCCAACATGCATTGGAGGAAAATAAGCAGGGACATCCACCAACTGGAGATTTGGTAAGTGTAATGTGGTGAAAATGGAGGAAAAAGTTGAAAATTTAGGCTGAGAGTTAAATAAATTAATGCTGCTGTGCAGAAAGTTCTTGGTCTTTAAAGCCCAAACATTTTGAGTTGATTTAAGATCATTCTCAAAAACCCTACTCAATATCCCTTCATCCCAAACCGTATGATCTGGAAATGCAAAAAAATAGGAGAGGTGCAGCTCTTATGCCATTGCTCTGAAATACTGCTCCTACAGTAGATTTAGCTGGGTGCTCTTTTAATGTCATTTAGAAACGTTTTAATTTTGAAAGATCTTTAATATGTAATTTGACTGGTTTTTTTTAAAAAGCAGATTTTTATATTTGCTGATTTGCATACCATCAATTTGAATTGTTTTTATAATTTCTTTCCCCCCCTCTAACTCTGGACTGAAGTAAGACCCTTTGCTCCACCACAAACTAGCATTAGGAAAGTTACCAGGTCACCTGCCTTAATTCTTTTGCCAATACCGTGCTTACATTTCTAAGAATTTGACGCAGGCTTTGTGCCCATAGATTTCTGCAATTCTTCTTGGGACATCTCCATAGAGATCTGGGGCATCCATCGGTGCGTGCAAGGAGTGCAGTGTTCTCAATACACCCAGTTGCCCTGATTCTGCAGCAAAATGAACTGGAGTCCAACCTGCCTCAGTTCGCAAAACCAGGCGAGCACCATATTCCACAAGCAGCTTTACTATCTTTGAGTGGCCTGTTGAAAATGCAAACAGGAGATTAGAGCAATAAGGACAAAACTTTCCCATTAAGACAGAAGTATCTCTTTTAGACCAGCCTCTGGAATCTCTTGTTCTACATTTTTTTTTAAAATTCTGAGAATTGGGTCTTCTTGTAACTTCTTCAAACTATTAATTGGAGAACTTTTTTACGTTCTGCATTGGCTGAAATTTTCCTGAATTACCTGGGTGGATATCATGTACTCCATTTTTAAAAAATGTCTATTCATACAAATACATGGTATAAAGTTACATGTCACTTGGCATTTACCTTGTAACCACAACGTATTGGAGATTCATGGTTCATATATTCTAATTTATTTATATACTTATCTGAATGGTATATAAAGTTAAACGAACACAAAAAACAACACTCATCAAAAACCACAGAACAACCATTATAAAGACCATTTAAAAACATTAAAAAATAATCTGCAGGAAAACACACTCCTTTTACCTATTAATACAGCTCCTTTGCAGGCACCACGACCACAGTCACATCCCAGGATCTCTGGTTTTTCGTGCCCTTCCGGAGGACTGACTTGTATTCCCTCTTGAAATCTTTATACATATCAGTTTCATGAACAACACAATGGAGGTATTACGATATTTACCAATATATATCTAGGTTATTTTTGATGGGTATTTTCTTTTCGTGAATTTAAATAGGTGTCTTAAAAATATGTAGATTCTTAGTAGGTGAACACATGTAAGGAGATAGCATAGTGACATTCCCTATTGGCTGCCTTCCCTCCCCCACAATCTGTATTTTCCATTGATCTGTGGTGGATGCCATAGAATAATGGCAGTTCTTTTGTCCCAACAATTCCTTGTAAAGGGCAAGTCAGGCCTTCGTCCGAAGTTTGAGTCAGTGTATTTTGTGTTTAAATCATAGTGCTTGTCATTAGAGGCGTTCTTGTGTTTTGGCACCTTTACACTGCTTTATGCCCAAAATTGTATGCTGAGCACTCTATAGTGTAGCTTTTTCCCCACCAAATCAAATGTAAACTTTAAGACCGAAAACATGATTCTGGGTGGCTAAGAACAATTTTTAAAAAACAGACCAAAGCAAGAATCCATTCCCAGCATCCATTGAGGATTTCGGAGATGGGAGGGGGACATGCTTGGAGCAGAGAGTCCCCATCCAGCCACTTCTTCTATGCAGATTCTGCTGCTGACCATGTCCTCTCATACCCAAATATAGGATGACAGTTTCTGCACTTCTCGCTGCCTGGGTAAGCACTTGTAAGGCACACAACAGCACCTCATTTTAATCCCATGGAGAACTAATGAAAGATCAGTGATGAAAAGAGTGAAAAGGAAGATAGCTCTGGGATTCCTGCTCTTTCTTCTGCCTCGTGCAACTTTGCGTACATCGTCCCCGTCAAATCGTTGTTTTTTTCTGACGCAGAGCAAAGGAAGGATCGCCTGGCGCCCCCTTTCCACTCTTATTCTGCTAGGTACCTAAACTGGGATAGCCAAAGGCCCCGCCAATAACCCTCCATGGTAATCAGCCGTAGCACCGATTCCAGAATCTAAAAGGAAGGCAGCCTTCTTGTCTGTTGCTCCTGACCGTCTCGACCTCTGCTTTTGCCTAACTTTTATCCTGCTTTTGATTTGTGTTACACTGGGGAAATATATTTTTGCCAACCGATCGGAGTGGCTTGCTCCAATCAGGCCGTGGAGAAGGGCTGGGAATATGCCGGCTGCACCCCAAATGTTGTAACTTGCCTCCACGAACACTCGCATTACTTCGGCCACAGTGCCTTTCTTCCAGTTTCCTCCTGGCGCATGCGCGCCCTCCGGGCGATTGCTTACCGTTTGCTGCCGCCCAGTGGAGGGGCGTCCGGTCGCTCCAGTCTGCATCTTTGCAATTTGGGTCCGCGAGCTCCCTCTGGAGGATTTCTTCCGCTAAGTCGCATTTACCCAAAGCCACCGCTTCGTGCAACTCCGTCATGCTGCCTTTGGCCACACTCTTGAACCCGCCGCAAAGGCTTCAGCAAAACCTCCAAGAATTTTTGTCCTCAAGAGAGGCATGTAGGATGTGGCAAAGAAATTATTCCCGAACCCTTTCTGCTGCCGCCGCCGCCGCCGCCATCCACCCCAAGGGCTGCTAAGGGCAACATCAACAAAGAGATAGCGCCGTTTCCCCCCTCTCTGGGATTAGGACCGAGCTATCTCCCGGGCGACACGAGAGGCCTCCCGCATGTTGCTACTTGTTTTCTAGGGAAACTGGCTCCTCCTGCGAGATGCACCGGCGAGCTTTCCATTCACGGCGGTCGGCAGGAGGGCGACTCCGACTGCAGGAATATTGTGAAGTGGTGTATTGTTGTTCTCCTGGTGGCCAGGCGTTGCTTGAGCGGGAAGAAACCCTGTTTGAAGTGCAGCGAAGGAGTAAAGCTGCGCTTCAAGCGGTCAGTTGGTCTCTGCTGGAAAAAGCGGGGGTCGCTTGCAGAAACCGAGGAATGTGTGGGAGGGGGCTAGTTTCGGCACCTGCTGCTCTGGGCATGAGCTTTGCCTCCCCAAACAGCCAGTGAACCACCCAGGCATCCGGCCAGTGTCCGCCAACACCTCCCTCTCGGATTTTGTTTTTTGTTTGGTGCTTCTGGTCCTACCAAATGGCGGTGTAGAATCTCTTTTCGAGTTATAATAATGGATCGGCGGGACAATCTTCTCCTTTCTGTCCCTAAATACCGGGCATCCGAACCAGGCTTCTTAGTTGCTTCCTTATGCTTGACGGTTTCGAGTTCACTTCCTATTACTTTCTTAACCCAACGCAAACATTTTCGTTTTAAAGGTCAGAACTTTCTTCATAGCGATTTAAAAATGCATTGGGAAAGATGGGAACAGGGAGGAAAATCACGGAGCATTAATTTTCTCAAAGCAACTGATTTCAATTTATTTGTGAGATATCATCTCTCAGCTCACCAGCAGCAGCATCTAATTTATATAACGAACAGTGGTGCATTTCCACAACTGAAGTACAAATTTCTTCATTCTGAAGCCCCAGGAAAGAGAGGAAAAGCAAAATATTTTGCCAAGGAAGTTTTAGTGAATTTTTGGGTTTACCCTTTCAATCTTAGGCTGTAAAGTCTACAGGGAAAATGTCCTTCCAGACTTGTAAGATTTTGTTAATATAGCCTTACAGTATAATTACTTAATCGGGATTCTAGGCAAGAATTAAGAAATCAGGAAAGTGGAATTAATCAATAATAAGTAAGTAAAGAAATAAATCTACTGACTTAAATTTAATGCAATACAAGAAGTTAATGGCACAAAGACCTAGGTCTGAATTGGCTGTTAAGTACTCAAGCAAATTACCCAGTCCACTAGTGTCTAGGCCCAGCAACTACAACCAGACCAGTAATTTGTCTTAGTAAATCTTATAAATATTTGCCTCTTGCTCTATTGGCAATAAAAAATCTTGATAATAGTACATTAAGCAATAGCCATTTGCTGCTTTTTTCTGATAGCTAGGAATTCCCCGGAGAAGTTTTTGGTCTGTTTCCACATAATGGATAATCTCTAGCTAATCTAAAAAACTATTTCAGGAAGCCTTCAGACTTCTAAATCTGGATCTCTTTTTTTCAGCCCAACTTCATTTCATTTCAGTATTCTGTTGGTAGAAATATTAATAAATTTCTAAACATTTTGCTGTGTTACCATTTAAATATTAGTTTTCATGCTGTATGTAGATTGAACCTCTTTAGAAGAACATGTAGAACCCCAATCCCCTCTGCGCCATGTACCACAGCCAGAAGTTAATCATAATAGGTGTAGCAAGACTTCAAGTTAGATGCTTGATGGAGATAGGTAGTTGTAACTTTTGACTTCCCGTTTCTCATTCCATCACCTGCTTATTCACTGCTTATGCCTAAAATCTTTGCTTATGATTCGAAGCAAGAATAAGCAACGTATAGACAAAAATAAATGCAAATGAAACATCTGGAAACTAGTTTATGTGATTTTCCTCTTCTTTGAGTGGCCAAGTAGAGACACAAATCATGGAAACACTTTGCAGGCAGCACCAATTTTCCTATATGGGTCTCTGATTCAAAACTCTCTGTTTGGGTTCTCATAAACTGCCATGTTCTGCTAGGAAATTTTTAAGAATGACTGTCATGTTAATCTGTTGCACTGAAGATTTATAGTCCATCAGTTTGAGATGTGTTGGATATTATATAACATTGATTACAATCACAGAATGGGAGAGAACTCGGAAGTCATTTAGACCAACTTCACTTGGTGAATGACAGTAACTACGGAATTTTGGTCAGAAAACCAAATACTGAATCAGTATGAAAATCTCCAATGAAGGAGAACATACCACTTCATGAAACTGTTCCATCATTTGACAGCTGATACTGCCAGAAAATTCCTCATCTAATTTCCTTGTAGCCTCAACCCGCTGATTCTTGTCCTGCCATATAGAGTGACAGCGAACAAGTCCACTCCCCTTGTCTATGTTAGTATGTGAAGATAGTTACCATATAACTATAGCTGGCTTGACAGTAATTTGGTTTTTTTTAAATTAATTTAAAAGGGTTTTAAATAGGGCCAGATTTATAATATTTGTTTTTAATGGGTTTTTTAACTTTTGTATTGTATGTTTTTATTACTGGCTGTACACCGCCCTGAGTCTTTTGAGAGAAGGGCGGTATATAAATTTAATAAATAAATAAATAAATAAATAAGTGCAGCCACAATGGCAGCCTGAGCCACACAGGCGTCGGTAGAGGAGATTTGCAGGGTGGCTACCTGGACGTCCCCTTCACCATTTATACGTCATTATAGACTTGACACATTTGCCTCTGCTGAGGCTGCCTTCGGGTGCCGTGTCCTTCAACAGGCATGTGGTGCCGTATATATCGGACCAGAAAACTTCCCGCCCATAGGACTGGCAAACTTTGGTATGTCCCATCCTGGACTCTCCCGTTGATACTATGGAGAAGGGGCATTGGTCTTATCTGATATGCCCTTTCTCATAGTCTCAATAGCATCTTATGTCACTTTTTCAATGCTGTTACAACAGCTCACTTAATGACCGATTGATTCCTGTGGTCACGTGATCACAATTCAGATATTTGACAACTGAGTCATATTTACAATGGCTGCAGCATCCCGGGGTCACAGGATCCCCTTTTGCGACCTTCTGCTGAGCAAAGTCAATGAGTAATTTCACTTAACAATGATGTTTGTTTAACCACAGCGGGATTTGCTTAATGACTGCCGCAACAACAGTCGTAAAATAGTTGGATGGTTAACAGCCCTGCTCTAATTTAACAATTGCATATATTTGCTTAACAATGGTGGCAAGAAAGCTCGTCAAAGGAGGCAAAATACACAAGCAACGTCTCACTTAGCAACATCGGCTCAATTGTGGTCGTAAGCTGAGGACTACCTAGAAAAGGACTACCCTGACTAGCTGTACTGAAGTCTAATTTCCTAACCAATGGACCAAATCAGAGATACAATCAGGGGAACAGTTTTGCATTCAATGACGGTTGTAAGTCCAAGAACTCTATTCAGTCCGAATGTCATATTGGTGTCCTGTTGAATGGCTGTCTGTCCTCCTGCCTTTTCCATTCTCTCAAAAACCCAACAGCTTAATAATGAAAGGAGATTTTTCCCCTGGCGCTACTGCTCATCTCTCTTCCCCGCCTCTGAGCATGTACAGAGTTCTCTAATTCTGTCAGACAGAGGCCAGCCTTGATCAGATGGGATTCTATTTATGCCACATGCTTCGGATGGTCACTTGACCAGATCCTGAATCGATCCAATTCAACCTTTCCATACAGGTTAGTCCTCAATTTATGACCATAAATTAATACCAAACTTTACATTAAGTGAACAGTTTGCTAAGCGAATTTGTTCCATTTTCCAACTTCTCTCACCACGTTTGTGAAGGGAATTACTGCAAGTGTTAAATTAGTCACATAGTTGTTAAGTGAATCTGGCTTCCCCGAATCTCCATTGCTAAGCGAGACAGCTGTTCAGTGACCTTGGACCCATTTTAGAGCTTTCTTGCCACCACTGTTTAGTGAATCATTGTTTGTCAGACGGTGGTTAAGTGAAGCCGGCTCCGAGTTTGCTTGTCAGACCATTGCAAAAGAGGGACCATGCAATCCTGGACACTGCGACCATCATAAATGCAAATCCGACTGTAAATCACATGATCATTGGGATACTGCAATGCTCATAAGTATGAAAAATGGTCTTCAGTGGCATTATAACTTTGAATGGTCACTATATGAACTGTTGAAAGTTGTGGACTACCTGTATTGTTTTCCAATTTGATGTACCTAATATCGCACTGTACATAAGATCATATATCCTTCACACAATCTTCCTATGATGGACACATAGTGAGACAGTTATCAAACAGGATCATCCAACCATTTTACCACCATTGTTGCGGCAGTAATTAAGCAAATCCTGCCATGGTTAAACAACATCATTGTTAAGCGAAAACACTGGTTTGCTCTAGCCCAGACAGCTGGAACTTCAGAACTGGGATGTACGTTTGGGTTCCCCCCCCCACATAGGTTATAATTTAGAATGGTCACTAAATGAGTGGTCATCGTTTGAGGATTTCCTGTTACAAGACATCAAATTGGTTCAATTCCAGCACATCTGGAATCGGCTTCGTACAGGCAGGATGGATGACTCTGCCACATGGTTTTTAGAGTATCTCGATTTTTTTCCAGCCTGCAAGTAATCTTAGCTTGTTTTGATTAGCGAGATTTAAACCATGAATATTTGGAGTAAAATCTGTACATTAAGGAACCTAGACTTCCCAAATACAGGTAGTTCTCCACTTACAAAAGTCCATTTAGTGACTGTTCAAAGTTACAATGGAATTGGGAAAAGGGACTTATGACTGTTTTTCACACTTAATGACCATTGCAGCATCTCCATGGTCAGGTGATACAAATTTGGATGCTTGTCAACTGATTCATATTTATTACAGTTTCAATGCCTCGGAGTCACTTAATTTCTTTCTTGTATCTTTTCTCTCTTTTCTTTCTTTTCCTCTTCCTTTCACTCTCTTTTTCTTACTTTCACTCTTTCCCTTTTCTTTTTATTGCTCTTGAAAATAAAAGAGACTGAAAAAAGAAAAAGAAATCCTCACAAAAGGCTGCAAGAGAGGTGGTGAGGTAGGCTGTAACATACGGAAGGGAAACAGAGGTGGGTTCTTACCCACCTCTATAGAGTAGGTAGTAAGCTGCTGGTGACATCATGGAACCAGTTCTGGTCCGTGGGTGCCGCCATCTTTTTTGTGGAATTTGTTTTTTGTAAAAAAAAAATAATCCGGGTTTTGTGCCAACATGTCTCTCTTAATAAATTGTAATTTTTAGGAATGCTTTGCCTTGGAGTCTGATTTAGTTCTGGATGATATTTGGAACACTGACATTAACCTGAATCTCCTTTAAAAAATATATCCACCAGCTGTCCTGAACTCCAGGGCACTGACCAGGGTCCTGAGCCCCAGCACTGACCCGAACCCGGGCAGCATAGACTCAGGGAAGATGGAGGAAGAGAAGAAACCCATGGGGGGAGTGATAGATGATGGATCGCCAGTTCATGTCAGGACCACCTACTCGTCACCCCAAGCTGTGGCAGAAGTGGAAGAGGCCGAAGAGAGGGAACGGCAGCTGGGGGACAGGGGCAAGCAGCTGACTCCTAAGCGCACCCCACATCCGGATCCAGCTCTGCTCGACGAAGCCAAGGAATTTAACCCCCTCATGGAGATGCTGTTGGAGCCACGCACGGGTGAGGGATCAGCCTCGACCTATGAGTGGAGAGGGCCAAAAGCAAACGCCGACTGCGTGCTCCAAAGATGAGGGATCCCAACCCCCATCGTGCAGCCAGTCGATGGCCAGGCTTCAGGAACAATTCAGGCGGATGAGTGCTAACCCTTGCTTTAATTCCGAAGGCCCCAGGTGGACATTACTGCAGCCTACATTTGCCTATAGAGTAGGTAGTAAGCTGCTGGTGATGTCATGGAACCAGTTCTGGTCCGTGGATGCCGGCTTTTTTTGGGGGGATTTTTTTTGGGGGGAAAGAAAAAAACTTTTTGGGGATTTCCCCCCCGTTTTTTCCCCCCTGAGTATGCGCAGGAGGAGTCCGGGCTGCCGCTTCTGGAGCATGTTTACAGCAGCTCCTCTTGGTTTTATTTTATTTTAGCAATTTTTAGTACTTCCTTTGGATCCTTTTTAATGAAATAATATTTTTCGGAGACGATAACAGCACAAACCACAACACAGACAAAGTTTTTGTTGCTGGAGACTAATAAGACATGGGGAAGAGAAAGAAGCACCATGGCACCAGCCCAGGATCTCTCCCACCAGTGAAGACTGCAAAACAACCAAGAATTGAGGAGCATTTACTGGCAAGAGATCTGTAAGTAAAACTAACCCTCCCACCATTTCCAACAATCTTGAGAGGTTAGAATGGGACCTGCAAAGAGATATATCAAAACAGCAGATACTAGACTTTCCCGATCTGGGGGGAGGGGAGCAAAATGACAGCCAGCTGTTTTCATAAACAATGAGTCCAGTTATAGCCGGTATGGAGACTGAGATAAAGATTAAAAAGGCTAACAACAAACTAATTCAGAGTGTGGAGAGCTTACTGTGG